>CACRXP010001699.1:22614-38005 GCA_902702965.1 Spirometra erinaceieuropaei
CAATCGACAAATTACTATGCGTTGTTTCTACTTCTAAATACCTGAAATAGTCATTGTAGACAATTGTCCGGTCTTCACTAGTGTAGACTAAAAATAATTTATTAAGAAATCGAAATTAGGTATTAAAACCCTGTCTTGTAATACACAGCTGCAAATGGCTTCGCAGAACGCGCAGTTAGGACAATAAAACTCAATTTGATCAAACAAACGTAAACGGACTTATTCACAAGGCCGTTGCGCAGTTTTTCCAGACATGGGATATGGTCAAATGCCTCAACGATTCATCGACTTTTAAATTTATATTTGGGGCGGTACTTGCGCAAACGACTCGATCTATCTAACACTTCAACGCAAGGTCAAGTTGCCGAAAAACAGGCAAAGATGAGGACGCGATAAAACACGCACACCCGACCTCGAACGTTTGCGCCTAACGACTGGCGAAAGAAGAAACTTGACGTCCGGTCGTAGTTAGAAGGCGCGAGGGAGGATTAATTTGAGTTGCTTTTGCAGATGGAAGAAGCGTGCGCCCACCTCTTGATTACGTTTGCAGTCACACGGATGCAGAAAGTGACGAACTCGAGAAGTCCAAACTGATGGCAATCCCTGATGTTCATTTCGGGGTTCCGATGACGGAAGATCTACTACTTACACAGAACACCGTGCCGAAATTCCAAGTGAGTGTTCGCCATCCTCCCACTACCCCTCCCAGCGTTAGATTAGGAGTGAAGAAAACACTAACTCCGCTAACCGTCTCAAGGGTTCGAAAATACTGCCCTGAGACGATTGACTCGAATCAACCAACCCGCCCGATGTTTACAGGACCAAATCCGCTAGAAAATTTCTCACTTATCCATTATTATGCTTACTGTTTCTTTCCCCTGCGGGATACTGATCACTTTAGGGTGGAGGGATGGGCTGCATGCAGCCTCTGCTGAGTTTAGACATCGCACCAAATGCGCGTGACAAGTGAACGATCTAGGTCACGGACATACGATTGGAGCTCCTAGGTGTTTGCGAGCCATCCTCTAGCCTATGATATTCCCCATGTCGTATAGGCCACTTTGCCCCCAAAGAATCTCCACTAGGGCTGACTGCTTTGCTCAGTGCACGTCATGACATCAGCCAGCTTTCTGCTCTGCATACATAACAGGCGATGCCCAAATTTGCCAGGACTTCTTAAGGATCCTTGTATAGCCTACCCCATGGATATCAACCATTCGGAGTATCGATTTCTGGTCAATTCTAAAGCACGTAGAATCATGGGATTTATGCTGAGGAACTTCCACAAAAGCGACTCGAGAAGGTGGACTGAAAAAAACATTCCTTTTTATTTGCCAATAGAAGCGAAGAGATGAGTTACAGATAGCAGTCTTGAAGAATGAGACTCGATCGCTGGGAAAAGAGCGTTATTAGTCTGACGTTTCGGATTCCTGCTCGAATCCATCATCAGAGACAAAAGCAGATAAGGGTGGTTCATGCAAATGGGGCTACAGTATTTATAGGATGCAGTCGCCATGCTACCGAATATCTATGATTATTCACGGCTCCCCTCTAATCAGAGATCATTGCACGTAGTGTGATGGCCGACATTGGCGTCGTTAGTTGCAGCAATCTCATCGCGTGCGTTGGATGTTGGTGTGATGATTGCTCGACCATCTGACGCGCTGACCCGGGTGTTGGGAAAAGTGTTCACCTGTGCGCTATCCGCGTGGCCAATTACCCCGCCTAGGCGAAGTCTCAGCACCAAGTATGGAATGGTAAGTTCATTGCACTTGTTAATTGACTGGGGGCCAGTAAACCATGATTCAAGTAACTCCCGGCTCACTCGGTTGTCACCTCTTGTGAGAATTTCGGCCTCGTCGAATTTGAATGTGTGGCCGGAACCCGTCGAATGAGCCGCAACTTTAGAGCTTGCGTCATTTCTGCGCACCGCTGCAGCGTGTCGGCCATTCGCGTTTGGAGTTGTCTTCCGGTTTCTCCGACGTATTTGCTTTGTCCGCAACTGCACCAGATGCGATAAACGACTCCAGACGTTTCTTGCCGTGGCAGCGGGTATTTCGGTTTCATTACCAGACGCCTGATGGTTGCATCCGGTCCGTGTGCAACTCCAACCCCAAGTGGTGCGAGAAGACAGCCGACAGTTTCCGAAACGTTCTTGAGATACGGAAGCGCCCGCCAAGATTTGGTGTCCATGCGGTTAGGCCTTTCGTCCCTTTGGCGTATGCATCGATTGACAAAGTTGCGCCGGTAGCCATTGGCCTTGAATCCCCGTTGGAGGTATTGCAGTTCGGCAATCTTGTCTTCCAGGTGGACTGCAGTGCGTTTCGACACGCCGATAGAGCGTCCTTACACAGCTGCGTTTGTGGCTGATTGGTTGGTTGCTGTTAAAGTTCAGCACTTGTATCGTCTTTGTCGCTTTCCTGAACACTTTGGTCTTTAGTCCACCACAATCTTTTCGGCATACGAGGACATCCAGGAAGTCCATCGTGGCACCGAAATATCGAAAGGACACATGCCAAGAATGCTGAGTAATAGCAGATACTAATTTGTGTGGCTTCGCCGACTAAAGCATTAAGACGGTTTCTTTCTTTCAATTGTGTACTGGGTGTGGACTAGGTTGCCTAATTTATAAGTAACACTTATAAACATGCTGGAGTGAAATTGTATGAATGGACATTTCATGATTTTGGAAATCTCATAATTAGAAATTTTTTAGAACCAAAAGATACTCTCCCTTCAAGACGAAGATTTTTAGAAGACGCAATGTGCTACCAAATGATTAAGACGAAGAATTCATTTGTGTATGTTATCTGTATAATGTGTTTGAACTTATAATGGAATCGATAATCAGTGGCAGAACGCATACTTCTTAAGTAATTATTTTAAACAAGGTGTAGTACTTGCAGACGATCGAAAGAAAGCTCGTCCAAAGGCCGGCAACCTGGTGTGACTGAAATATCCTGGTATTATGCTGTACGCAAATTAATATTACAACCCTACTTAAACTATCCTTTCAAATCGAAAACACATTTCGAGATTTCTGTACCATCGCATGAGGTAGCACATCCACTGTAAATCGTCGTATTTTAAACCGCAGACTATTTTACTGCCTCTTAACCAAGCTCAGGCCAGTAGTTGCTACTCTGAACATTTATTTCCTTCTCTGATATGCACAGTTAGGCATCGTCAGTTATTCTCTACTTGGGCAATTCTATCTAGAATAAATTAAGCGAGAATGCGCAGATTCTGAAAAAATAATCTCTTGTCTGAAATGTCTATCTCTCGCTTTATGCATTCAAAACAACTTCTAAAATTTTCGGGTGCTGAATCTGCTGAATTAATCGTCAGCATTGATGGAATTCGTGGTCTTGACCCTCCCTGCCCGTTGTCCTTCTAAGGGGACTCTGATGACTTTGCGGTCGGTCACCAGCCGATAGATTCTTCTGTCTTGTCAGGTCAACAGTCCCTGTATTATGCAACTTCCCAGTAATCTCGTGACCAACGATTCCTATTCGGGGTCACAGTCATTATTCCGTTTGAGGTCCATTTTCAGCAAGGGTCAGTTACGCTGTCCTGATCCCAAGTGTAAGTGCAATGTGGGCATTGAAAGTAATGTAAGCCGAATTGGGAGGCTGAAATCGTTGGTGGGGGGAGTAGTCGAGGCTGAAAGGGAAAAGGCAAACTAATAAATGACAAATCTGCCGCAAGATTGAAGGAAATCTAGAATCCCCGCAAAAGACCTGCCTGACGGGATACCCGTGGCAGCAGTACCGCAAACCAAACTGCAAACCTGACCGTAACCTGAAAAGTAAACCGATTCCTTAACTTAATTGTTTACCTAACTCTAACCCTAAATTTAGCACTTAACCTAATCCTAAACCAAACACAAACCTTAGCCCAAACACTGAGTCTAACCCTAACCTTGGTCCATATCCTAACCTTTATCTTAACCCTAGCCAAAACCCTAACCGCAAACTTAACCGTAAACCTAGCCCTAACTTTAACCGCAACCGCACACCAACCCCGACCTCAAAACTAAACGTAAACCCTAATCGCAATCCAAACCCTAACTATAACCCGAGTCCTAGAACTTCATACAAACCCTAACCCTAAACTCAATTTTCTGCCTGACACTAACGCATTCGCATGGAGTTCATACAGTTAGTGACGTAACTCATGAAATGTGTCGAAATTTACGAATGATTGCCAAGCACTCGCAAACCACACCATTTCATGAGTCCAATGTTTATGTTAATTAAATAAAAGTTTAAAAAAATTAAAAACATAAAGGAAATATTAAAGGCAATGTTACGTTGTTTAGAAATGACGACTTATTTTGAAAATTGCAATATCCCGAAAACGTCAGGAATGGCTCTTATTTAGTAAACTTCGTTTTTAGATGTATAGAATGTATTCTCATATCGAAAACGCAGTAAATATGAAAGTAAAAATAAAATAACGTCTAATAATAGTGTTTCAGTGAAGTTTACATCTTAATATTTCGGAAGTCCATGGACGAAGGCGCACTGCCGGAGGAGTGGAAAACGGCCCATATTTCTCCAATCTATAAAGGAGGATCCAGGCTAGAACCCGAAAACTACCGTCCTATTAGGTTAACCTGCATTCTATGCAAGGTAATGGAACGACTTATTAAAGAGCATTTAATGTCGTATCTGGAGCAGAGGGACCTGTTATGTGCTGCTCAGCACGGATTTCGTCGTGGTCACTCCTGTCTTACAAGCAGTCTTTACTCTCAGGAAAAGTAAACAAGAGCCATAGACCAGGGCCGTCCAGTGGACGTCATCTTCCTTGACTTTAAGAAAGCGTTTGACAGCGTTCCTCATGGACGACTCCTATAGAAGATTTGGGAGTGTGGAATACAGGGCAGCATTTTTAATTGGATTAAAAGTTTCCTGTCATGCAGGCTCCAAAAAGTCATCGTTGGTGCCACTACATCCGAATGGGTGCCAGTAAAAAGCGGCGTTCCGCAGGGCTCAGTCTTGGGTCCTCTCCTCTTCCTCATCTATGTAAATGACTGTCCTGCAGACCTTGAATGCGATGGCATCATGTTTGCGGATGATATAAAGATCTGGAAAACAATCAACTGCGTTGAAGATGCGCGAAAGCTGCAGGAAGATGTTAATAAGCTGGCTGCATGGTCCAGCAAGTGGCTTCTAGCGTTTAACGTATCCAAGTGTGTAGTCTTGCGATTAGAATCTGGACGGAGGCGCTTCCCAAAACATCAGTACACCATAAATGGGGTTCCACTAAATGAAGTGGACACGCACAAAGACCTAGGTGTCTGGACATGCTCAAACTGGCTGCCCTCTCAGCACTGCAAAAGAGTCGTCCAAAAGGCAACCAGCATCATGCACTGGATTAGGCGTGCCTTCAAAATATTTCCTCCAGAACTCTTCTCACAGATATTCGGCACGTTCGTCAGACCGCACTTGGAATACGGAATGCCATCATGGATGCCCTGGATGAAGAAAGACAGTGATGCCATATAGCTGGTGCAACGACGGGCCACAAAACTGGTGGACGGTCTCAGGACTCTGTCATACCCAGAAAGACTGATCCAGTTAAATTTATTCCCCCTATCCTATATACGAATGAGGTGTGACCTGTTATGGACATTCCGCATTATCCACGGACATGAATGTTCGATCAAAACTGACGATTTCTTTGAATTCACGACAACGAATCACCTGCGCGGTCACCCATACAAAGTCAAGCGGGAGCGTACACGCCTAGACAATCGGAAGTTTTCCTTCAGCCAGCGTGTTGATCGACCATGGAACTCACTCCCAAGTGAAATAGTGACATCTGATACAATGGCTGTATTCAAAAGGCAGCTGGATCGTTTGATCTTTGATAAACGACGACTTTCACAACAGGACTATCTGCGGCCAGCCATAAATTTCATTTCTTGATTTCATCCCTACTTAACAAATCCCTGACTTTTAATGAGATGCCTCCTCTCAAATTATGCGAATGATTGTACTTTGTGCTGATTGTATATAACCGCACTTAAAATTTCATATGTACACTGAGAAGACCGCCTGCCGCACCCTTCGCAGTCCCGCATTGTGAAAGTTTTCAATGAACAAATATGTTACTGACAAAGTTTAGTAAGATGTACATTTAACATTTATATTTCATGTACCGTTTTCAATAGGGTCATCAAGGGCATTGCCTATTACCCTAAAATACACTATTATTATTATTATTAATTACTGTGATTTCATATATGAAGATTTGTCAACTGCCTACGTTCTAAGTGTAGATTCCCAAAAAGTCTTCCAGAGTTTCGTGTTATCCATGACAATTTTGAGTTAAATGAGATGAGGTTCAACAAGATAAACTGGATTTTGCTTGATTTTACCGATGGGAACGTCGTAGGAACAAAAGTTTTCATATGGTGACATGCTATGAGGTCAGTCGGTGTCCAATAACTTTAAATATAATTGGCAGACGTGCTCGGAAAGACACCATTTTTGTGTTCATTGCGAGAACTTTTCTTCCGTTAAATTAATTTACATTTTTCGTTCATGTTGAATTACGTTGAGTTGCAGATCGGCCACGAAATATTGCTGAGTACTTCATTATTTTCAATGTTTTCAACCGATTGTCCAAAATGACAGATTCTGAATCACCTGTCTGTTGAGCGTTTTAAAATAAGATTATTCTTGAAGGTATTTACCGAATATGTGAGTGTTCGGCCGCTTCTTTGCACGAAGATGGCCGTTTGGGTCACGTGTGAAGATTCGTTCAACATCAAACTTGATTTCGAGAAAAATGGCTGCCCACAACGAAAGCCATCAACGATAAAAGGTCACTCAGATGCGTAACCGGAGTCTGTGACATGTATTATCATAGGAAATTGCACTAATATATTTCGAAGTGGATTTTCGCTAAACTTTACCGATATTTTACTCGACATAATTACGTAAACCCAATTTCTACACAAGAAAAGGAAATTCCACTGATGGATAAGCGAAAAAATGCGCCACGTTAAAGACGTCCAGAAATTCTCGCATCAGTTTCCGTTATCAGATTTCATGAGATAGGTCACGTACTGTAGAAGCATCAAATACATTTAAACGACCGCTGCTGCTTACAATAGTTCTCACAGAGAGAGATAGTGACTGTGAATTGCGTTAGGGTAATTGGTGACGGTAACTGTCTTCTCAAAGGCGAATGGATGGCATCGGTCGCGTTGGTTCCACCTTTTGTTTCAGTAGCCTAAGGCTTTCTAAGTATGCTGACTGAGATGATCCTAAGGTCCGAATTTGAAGACATTTCATGCTAGTGAACTTCTGTACAATCGTAGTCAGAATGTTTCTCGCAAAAAGGGTTGGTTAGATCGCAGTTAATAGCCAGGAATTGGGAGGCGTATAGACAGTTCCCTATCGTACGGGAATGGGGGAAATGGGGTAAATACAGGTTAGATAAATGGAAGGGCTGAAAGAGGAATTTTGGAGTTTCTGGGAAAAAGTAATATTATCAGGGAAAGGGCTGGGAAGTTTTAAGTAGGTGGAATAATGGCTTAGGTCTCACTAGGGACGAAAGTAAGAAAGACGTTTAGGTGATATAATTAGTATTCGAAACTCCATCTACGTGGCACGCGTCCCATTTTTCTGCTTTCTGTCTAGGTGCGTTAAAACAAACAGCACCTATGCATAGAAGTTACCGGACTTATAGATATCAGTAAGTTCGACACCCCGAGTGAGGTTCCAACAGAGAGCCTAGAGGGAGAGTGAAACAGATGGGAAGGCAGCGCATCAAAGCGGCAGCGACCACGAGATCAGACTGCCACAATGTTCTCTGGCCAGATCCGAGGCGGCTTGTAGCGACGTCAGAGGAACTATTCATGTCTAAAAACACGACTTATCAAACGGTCAGGGAAGTAAACATGATGTCCACTGCGGTGATAGATACAAGAGAAATGTGAGGGTATGTTGCAGGAGGATTGCTGGAGGCTGATGGGGAAGTTTTAGTTGGAGGTAGCGGACATGGAAGAAGAGGAACTATACGGGGTGTAGGGGAGTTAGGTCAAGGGCTAGGGGACCACAGGGGACCAAACAGGGGAGTGTGTAAGACAGCAGCTTTGAGACGGTCGATGCTCACGGCTCTGTCGCGAGTTTTATGTGAGAGGCAGCCTGGAAGGTGTTGTCAGAGGCCGGCGGACTCTGTCACACCGGAGATCGACGTGAGAGCATGTCTTCAAGTCTTTTCTGAGATGAGACTCAGAAACCGATGGCCTGGGTGAAACCGGTGAGAGCAATCACCGAAATCGTCTGGAACGGTGCAGGAGGTTGGCGGGATTCTCAGCCACGCCAAAAGGGAGTAGCGCGATCACTTCACCGGAAAGTCGGACGGCTGCGCCAAAAGCCAGTTTAGCGGCAGAACAGAAAATGCCCGATATTGATTCGGAACGTATACCCAGCAGGACCAGAGTGAAATGGCCCATAGTGCTCTCTGGATCGTATGCAGCGCGCAGGGGGGTTTCAACTGACAGTGAAGCCGTCCGACCATCTTATTGGCAGTTGGGCGATTGGCTGTCGTGCAGTTTTGCGTACAGCCACAAAAGAAGAAGGGGACTGGAAGGGGTGAAATTTGAGTTAAAAATCGCGGTCACCCGTGAAGGTGGAGGGGCAAAAGAGATGGCAACCCGACGAATGAGGAAGGTTTCTACCACCGTTTTACCCTCGATATTTGGCAGGGGGATAGGTTTCGGTCACCTAGTGAGGTGGTCCATACAGGTAGGGATAAAAGGACAGTTGTTGGCGAAAGAGGTCTTTAATGTCCAGGTGGACGTGACTGAACCTTGCACTAGAACGGGGGAAGATGCCGATGGCGACTGTTGTTGTGCCGCTTGTCCTGCTCTGTTGACATGACCCTGCTCAACCCTTCAGGTCTTTGTATATTCCATGCAAGACGAACCGGTCGAAAACCAGCCTGTCGTTTGATCGAATCCCAGGATGAGAGATGTTGTGTAGGAAGGAGAAGACCTTATGGCGAAGGGCTGGTGACAAAAAGGAGCGGAAAGGAGCAGTAGAGGTGTCGCCGGGAGTGGTGTCGTCGCTGGTAGCCAGATGAAGGTCCTGGAGTTGGAGTCGTAGTCTGGGAATAACCTCGTCACAAGCAGACCTAACACTATGTTATTCGGCAGACATCTCAGTGAGACCCATCCCCGGGAAAGTAGGAGATGAACGGAGGAGGGCTTAGGCAGTGGGTCGAGCATCTCATTTGCTAAATCAACTACGTGACGAATATCTGAGGTGAACTGGGAAATGTATTTCAGATGACGGACATCTCGAGGATTCAGTGTTTCTAAGTGAAATTGCAATGCGAATGCAAGTTTCTCCCGGTCGGTGAGGATTGTGAACTGCCAGCTTTCCATGAGATGCTGGAATTGCTTCACAACAAGACGTTCACACCAGAAATTACTGTAGCGGGCCTCAGCTCTAGATAGTTTCCTTGAAGAGAAGGTCAAAGACACGCCCAAAGCTGTGAGATGCTGGAGAACAGCGCCGACAGCAACATTTGTGACTTCCGACGCTCACAGGGGCTTTACTCCAATTTTTACTGCTCCATTTAGTAACATTGGACATTATTTGATTTTGCTGTGCATTTTCTCAATCGACGCATATTTTTCTTACGAATCCCAATTATCCAACTTACTATATCTGATTCCAACTAAGTGCCTTACGTTTTCTTCCAATCTCTTTACGCCGTCATGCTCACCCTGTCTAAATTCTGGTAACCTGCGTCTCAACTTTATTTCATGCACATCGGGTCTTGTTTTTATTCGGCGAATGTTGTCGGGGAGATGGTGAAACAACACACAATTTTAAGGATTCTTTCCGATAGTATTATTTCCAAAGTTCAGGCCGTCCCTTAAAATTCCCCTACAGAGGATTCATATTCCAAGCTGAAGCCAAAGACCCTCGGTCGTAATGTCATTTATGACCGATAGCGCTACAGTGAGCTACCGAAAACCCTCAGAGCTTCTCATTTGAATGCGTCCGCTCCTTGGAGACATGCAGATTGGCGAGAACGTCGTAAAGGAGTTTTTTCTAGTGCGTCTACGAAGTGGTTCTCAAATAATCCTGGCAGGGGGTTCTGAGGGTCACTTGGTCTCGCAGCTAACCGAGGTGGCGAACCGAATGGTGTGGATGCAGCAGTTCTATCGTCTTCCATCACCTAGCTCACCCTTTTGTCTTTGCCGGTCGTGAACGATCAAATAGCGAGGCAGATGGCGGCCACGGTGGACAAGGTGGTCCCTTTGAGACTCCAGCTAACACGCCTTCTTTCGCGTCGGCCATCCAGTCGTCGCATCGCGTGGCCCCAGCAGCGACTCCGCAGGGAGCGTAAGGTCGGCAGAAGGACAGTGTGGCAAAGAGGCGGAGATCAGGGTAGTGGACTACCACAAGACAAATTCACCTGTCTCACACAACAAGTTTCCCGCTGAGAATTTGTCTTTGTTTGTGGTCGTTGAACTGATTTCCCAAGCTGGATTGAAGCGACCGTTGCAGCTCATCGGAGAAGTTTGCTGTTCGACGTTCACATTGACGGTGGCACCTGGATTCGTTACCACAACCAGACCTGATGGCGACACTAGGGTAACGCAACCGAACCCGAGTAAACATCACCATTTGCCCTTGACATCTAGCTGGTCACTTTTGCCATTCCAACAAACCGGCTAGTTTCCGAACCAGTCTGCATCTCCTTCAGATGAACCCTTTTCGGCATCAATTTATACCTCCGCGTATCCCAACAGGAAAATGCTCACTGTGTGCACTGATCAGCGGTGCCGATGCAGGTATATCCACGCCAGAAGCGGTACTGATCGACTTGAAGGGTAGGTGTTGAGAATGTCCACTTTCTCAAAAGCGTCGGTTAATCTCATCAGGAATCACATGCGCATATTCATCGCCGCATGTCCGGAACGTGCCGTCGACAGGGTCCTGCCATAGGCTGCGGCCACAGTGCTTCCTTGGAACTTGATTGGTTTACGTCCGCGAGAAGCTGCCCTGCTCTTCTAGAACTTTCTTCATGAAGGGGACTGGATATAGTGTCGGGCAGTTTGAACGGGTTGCTACAACTATAGGCCGTTTTCCGATGAGAATGACTCGCAGGTTTCATTGCATTTTCTCGTGGCCGGTCGTGTTTTTTTTCTGCCGTGTTTGGGTTTGGGACAACAATCGTGCTCTCATGCGGTTCGTGCTATTGCTGAGTAACAGGGCGTGTCGTAACAATGCCTACACCGATTTTAAAGGCTATGATCATGCAGCCTCTGTATAATTCATAAAAGAGGAAAATTTTTAATCTTCCAAGCTGTCTGTCGTAAGGGAGGCATTTCGATCCGTCGACTTCTTTGGTTGCTTTTTATTGGGCATTATCTACAACAGCGTTATCTCGCTTCTTCCAGGGACTCTACTCCTAAACGCAGTATTATACAATCGGCCGAACAATTGATAGAAATACTCGACCGAAAAGGTATTCGTTAAGATTGAGACAAAATATGCCGAAGGCGTCTAGGTCACTCATACCTTGGAACAGTGGGGGTGGTGATTTGGTAGTTGACGCTATCCACGCACAAAGTTCTGTTGGCTCGTTAACTGACCCGATTTTGCGACCTCCGGGCAAGTAGTATTATTCAAATCTTTCTGTCTACCTGTTGCTGGATTGCAATTAAATAACTAGGCACTTGTTTAAATTGAGGTTAAGGAACCATTCATCACACCATTATTGCATGCGGCCCAAGTTGTTCTGCAATTGCAGCACAACCTCCGGCTTCTCTATTAATTTTCACAACTTCCGGCCATCTGTAAACATTACCCACTCACAGTTCAGGCAATCCGGACGGTCGTCCGCACGCACGAAAACAAAGTGAGATTCAGAGCAACCTTCTACGGAACCCCACCATGAACGGCTACCCACACAGAATTGACGAGATAAACACAACCATGCCAAGATCTGCCTGTGAGAATGTCGGCCAAGCATTTGAGTGAATTTTAAATTACGCCCATTTGACCCAATTTAAATATTAGTCGTCTGTGCATTGCACTATTTAAAGACTTTCTGAAGTTACAATGGACTGCGCATACTGGTAAATGTAATTCAGTGGATTCCTTCCAGCATTCCACGGGCACGGACCGTTTAGTAACACGAATGGGTTTCTTCAAAATCCATGACGCATTCGTACCGTGATAACTTGCTACTTAGCAGTGCAAACCCTTGTCTATAAGATTTCGGCAGTTTTCTGAAGAAGTCAGACTCTCGAAAGAAGGAAAAGGTCAACTTATCATTGCGATCTGTGAGGAAGGATCACGACTAGACTCCCAAAATCAACGTCCGGTCAGTTTAAAATGCTTTTCGTGCAGAATGGTGTTGTGCTATAAAAGTACGTCTAGTACGCTATCTGGTGAAAACAAATATATTGCGTAATACCCGGCAAGCATGTTCTTGTCTCGCAGTTGTCCTTTTCTCTCATGAGAAACGAAGTAAGGCTGCAGACAGGGCAATCCATTTGGGGATGACTTATGTGGCCGCCTAACGAACTTTGCTTCTGCATAATGCCTACTCGGTTTTATTAAGTAGGATTTGATGTGTCTATGTTTTGTGCGGTTCTACACAGTGTGCATATGCATTTGCGGTTTCGTACCATATTCCTGTCAGGGGGTCGGACCCAGGTTCATAAATTAATTCATTTAACTGCGTGTAGCTCGTTATGGAGAGAATGCTCTCATAGACTTCCCGGGTTAAGGAAGGGTCATAGGCCGGACAGTGGCGTGTAAGGAGTTGCGAGGAGTCTCCTTGCCTAGACATGCGTAGTTCCGACGGACTCTTAAGCTATTTGCTTACTTAATACAGTGCAAACTTACGTCTTAAAACATAAATGGCCACGATCTAATCCTATTAGCTCCATAAAAACCAGTTGCAGTGAGATTGTTTGCAGACGTCTGTCCGATTACTGTTGTGCGTTACATCAGTGATTCCATGCAGCTATGGCCATTGTCGATAAAGACAACCCATCCCGTGTCTGCATACACTAGCAGTGGCTTAGCCCGCCGCTCCCCTCGTAGTCCAGTAAGTGACTGTCATCCTCACACATTTGGACCCGGCATATGCCATTGCGGTTATGGGTTGCACTCTTTGTAATCCAGTGAGTGGCGTCGGGCGGACATAGTGAGACTCCGCGTATGCTGACTGGTCAACGCCCCGTATCATTGCTGAAATCAGTTTGGTTACAGTTACACTTACTATCTAACTGACTTATTATGGTGGAAGCGCGGTTACGATCGGCTCCTTTCCTATTCCAACGAGTGCTTGCGGCGGGACGCAGTGAGACCCAGGACCCCACTTTTTAGCGACAATATTTATTTTCGGCATTTGTACGTATTCCCAGCAACGTTGTGCTGTTCGTTTAACAAGCTTCGTTTCCACTTTCTCCCTCCTACACACATCTTTCCGGCTAGCCATACATTATTTTCGTCTAAGAAATCTACGTTATAAATAACTTGAGTCAGTTCCATGGATTATTTTTAATTAATATTTACAATACCATTAAAAAGGCCCCCGTACTTAGGGGCGGATAGGCAAACTGGGTTGTCCAATTGAATTCCGAAAGTCAATAGCACGTGGGTTAGTTTGCATTGACCTTGAGTTCATTAACTTCACAGGGAACATTACCTGGAATTATTTAGTTAACTGCCACTCTAACTGGGTGTACGTTACCGAGCCGTCTCACTGCATTTGCTTTGGTAACACGAACCGTGAAATCTCCTGACTCTTACTAAGCGGAGGTCATGTTTGCTTGGTTGTACGGCCCGAAACTATAGTATATCAATGCCTTTTAGACAGCTTACTATAAGTCAAGATCTATTTGCCATTGGGGGCAGTGCATAAACGGTTCCCTTATCTGTTCTATTTTTTCCTTTCAACGTTCGGTTCTATAGGGGTTGTTGCTGTACGTAGGTTTGCGGTGTACTAGGGGTCAAACTTACGAAATGTCTGCAATAGTTAACCGTGTAGTGCTCGTAAACTTCGAATGGCAGACAAGTGTATGTCTTCCACCCATCGGTTACAACTACACTACTGGGTGCAACACATTTTTTATAACGGCTCTAAGCGAGTGCCCCCTCCTAAAGTTCATCTGCTCAAATATGGCTATTTTGGGATGTATCTTACATTTCCACTAGTCAATCCTACTGCTTTCGGCACCCTACGTTATACTGTTTTTTTTTCTTATGAGAATTTCATCCACTTTTATCTCGACACCGGGAACGCCCAATTGTCTCTCAGTAGAGTGTTGGAGGAGACATTGTGGCATGTAGCTTGCCATCCGACGACTGAACTACGGTTTAATCAAATTACTGATGCACACGGTCTCACCGGCATTTCCGATATGAAAACTGAGCACATCGGTATGATCTTCCCTTCTGACAGTCTACCATATTGATGTATGGATTCACTGCCTAATGATTTCTTGCGTTTGCTTAGGGTGCACCTACACACATGCGCCCCTCTGTATGCTGCCATAGTACCTGCTGTTTCATTTTACCTCCACAAATACAAGTCAGATTTTTGGTGGCAGATATTTCGGTTGACAGTAGTCTATTAAACGTGATGGTTTAATTATCACTTCGATGTTTGGGTACTTTGTAGGCTGTGTTGTGCTTCCTTTTCATAGCCTCCTGTCGGATGGGCTGCTCATTTAGAAATAAACAACTTCCGACTCCTTGCGTTATTTTATTGCATCAGTTTCTGTACCGGGTTCCGCCTACCGTTCGCTTCTTCTTGCTTCTGCATGGTTTTTTGTTTTGCGTTCAGGTAACACATCCTTTGTGTTTTAAAGTCCTCGAATTTTTCGGCATGTGATTGGTTACTAGTCTTCGAAACCTGCTTTCTGCTCATTCTTGACCAAAGGGCGTTGCGCATTCCTCCCAGCCGTTTCGCGCTTATTTACGCGTCATTCCAAAATCGGCGCATCGTCATCCTGGTTTCGTCTTGGCCCACTCAAACAAACTATTTGGAGCATATGCCGTTTTTGACGTCATATTGACCCAACTGTGAAAAACTCGGTCAACTTACCCGCCCATCTATGAATTACGTGAGCCTAGTAGTTAGCTGGTGGATTCTAGGTGAACTACTTAGGAAATCCTGCTTGAACAGTCAGCTTACTGTATCACATTTGGTGGATTCCAGACGTTGTAGTAGGTTGGGCGGGTAACTTGACCCAAATGTGATTAAACTCGCGTCGTCCAGCGGGGCCTCGTAACTCAAGTGGTTGAAGCGTTGGCTGTAGTAAGCCTTCCCCCTACTGCGTGGGTTCGAATCCCACCGAGGCACCGAGTTTTTTCACAGTTGGGTCAATATGAAT
>CACRXP010001701.1:0-11191 GCA_902702965.1 Spirometra erinaceieuropaei
GCCGCAAGAATCTGATTTTTTTTGCCTAACTTGATCTCCAGTCTGGAGAAGAGAGCTATACGCGTAGGTAGGCATAGTGTATTAGAGTGTACTAGAACTGTGAGACATAAGTGCTGGACGAACGTGGGACCGATAGCGACTTGGCAGAATGCCCTCTAATATTAAGTGAATATCACGTCCGACTCGTGGCAGATACGACTCGGTTCCTGTTGACATTTAGCAATAGCCAGCTAAAGTGCACCTGCTTAAAGAACCCCCCAGCAATTGGTGCGCAACCTTAAGAATTAAGGGTAAAAGAGGAGGTTTGTCTCAAAGTGTGTCCTTATTGCGGAGGTACATGTGATGCATATACGTTACTCCTAGACGTTTTGTTTGATGAGAAAAAGTGATTATTTTTCCGACCAAGTTTTTTGACTAGCTGACACATGCAGCATTGACGTTTCCTAACTTTGCGCATAACAACTTAATTTTCAATGGATTGACGAGGTACCACACGTGATGGCCGGAACACGCAAAGGTAGCCAATCACGTACCGTCTCAGACAATAAAGCTTATTGTGTGCCCAGTATGCTAAATATCACGAAACAATGTTAGGGGATTTTCGAGAAGCAGCTGGAAAAAGTTGCCTCTAAGGTCAGCACCGACAGGTTAGAAAATGGCGGAATGAAGACAGCAAAAAACAACTCGCTATTCAACAGCTCTGTGAATTAGCGCAGACACTAGAACGCCATATCTGCCTTTTAAAAGCGCGTAGTGCAGTAACTCGCTCCATGTGTCATTGTATGCAAAGGTAAGTCATGTTTTCTACCCATGAGCATTGTATGTCAGTTAATAAATCTTAAGAAGGGAGGAGAGAAGAGTCCTCCGAAACTTTATTGTTTGCCTCGGCCTTAAATTTACAAGAAGCGTACAGAATTCATTTGATATTCTGGGTCGATTAGTATACCCCTGCGCAGGGGGTCGTTCCCACAAACATTATCAGTGGCTTGACCGCACAACCCACTTACGATGTTGGCTTCCGCTAGTTGCACTGACGCAGCACAAACCACAGAAGAGGCCAAACATAATTTTAACCTAAGGGTCTACTAGGGAGGCGCGTTTTTAAAAGCCACTTTAATCAATGAGTGCACCAGATTTCTTCTGGCATACAAAGACTTGTTCCGTCAACGCGATCGGGTTCAGAATAGGCGGGGGGGGGGGGGGGGGGAAACTGTTGAGGCTGGATAGACTTCAGGGTGGGCGGTGTCTTCTTCTAATATAGCTTGTCTTCTAAAAACCCACGATGTTCAATAGGTACCAGCAGTTTGAGGAGCTGAAACATGACCAGCCGCTAAAGCGATCCCTTCCTAGTAAACAAGGCTTGTCTTACACCACATTGAGCCACTATGGGGACAGTTAGTCGGGCCGAGAATGCTGATACTACTGCTGCTGTCCTGTATACATAAACAATTCATGCTTATTACTGCTAGTCTGGGGAGTACTGGATGTCTGATTGTTCTCTTGCTCAGCCGGGCCCCATGCAGTTTTGGGTATTTTTCGCAGCCACCTACAAAATCTTCAGTACACTTTGTTGGCTGAAACTCCGTTTATACTAGATTCTGTCGGTCTCCGTTCCCGAAGTTGGTTCTACATTGAAACGTTCGACAGTGAGTGTAAACATTTGTCGAAGGCCGTCTTAAAAAGGCATGAAAGATTGTTACTTCAGGGGGTCAACACCTATTTGGTCGTGGCTTGTTAGGCATTTTTCATTCAAATGATCTCTAACTTAGGCAGCCAGCCCAAGTCCTGGCTGATGCCATCGGGACTGTTTAAGGTCACATGGGAGTGCTGTTAATCCTTCTGGTTTGATTTCAGGACGGACATTAGCATTTCCGTCTTCGCTTCGGAGGTCATGTTTCATGATCTCTGCGAGCGGTCATACAGAGACTAGCAGTCGATGCTCAAAAATTATTATCAATAAAGACATGGGACACTGGCTTATTACAACTTTCCAACACTTCTTGGCTAAGGAACGTCCGGAGACTCCGACGGCGCGTTATTACGGGTCCTTCCATAAGTCTTGGCAAACTGTAGAATCCTGAGCTCCTGTCTTTTTCCACCCGTCCTCCATAAAGCGAAGACCCGGGCCAATGAAAATTTTAGACTACGGTGGCTTTTGTTTCGAATGTTTGGACAGGGTACACACGATGAGACGGCAATCTGAAGGATTCGTCGAGGCATATGCATTGTCAGCGACATGCCCCTGACCTCTAGTAGCACCCTGGGCTGCATAATCATGACGTTATGACGAATGCTTAATTGAACTCTTCTTCCGTTGGTCCACACGACCTTCCACGGGTGGGTGGATTCTGCATCTAGTTGAACGGCCGCGTCAGTGAAGCTTTGTTATCCAGCGGTCCCCACCGTCAGGATTCTGCCCTTGACGACGGTTCAACTGTCAAGTGGATCACTACGCGAACAAGGTAGCAGCACTGAATACGTCGACTGACTGATAGTGTTTATGGGGAGTATACTGGCCCACAAGTCCGATTCACGTTTTGTACATTTAATAGCTACAGTGAGTTACCGATCTCATGAAATGTTGGCTGAAATCCTGAAATGCGTTTTCGATTAGGAAGGATTACTTGGTCGCCGTTGTAACAACGATTTTCTTACGGTATGCTCTTATAACATTTCGGACTCGGCAGGATGTCGACTTTTAAATGCACTTCTTTTCAATCTCCTGTAGAAAGCGTGCTCGGTAAAAAATGACTACTTAAGTAGCATGCATTTTCCCCATTGGTTTTCGATGGTCTTGCAAATTCAAAAATATTTTATAGAAAACATAAACAAAAATATACTTTCTTTTAGTCAATCAAGAGAGAATCACATCTTCTTTATATTTATACTTAAGAAAGCAGTATAATTAGGTTTAAGAAAGTTTCTAATTGCCGAATAAGTTGGAGCCTGATCATCCGTTGCATTAACGCTAAGTGATTTCAGTCTACAAGGTGCATGCGTTCCGCGTAAAGGAAATCACATATTTTTCTATGCAATTAAAGAGAAATCGTACAGAGTCCATAAAATTTTGCAATGACTGCGGGTTATGTTTTATATTTCATGAAGAGCAGTGGTAAACGGCCAGGTACGATGCTATGTGAATGGACATTTCGCGATCTTAAAAAGTTTCATAATTAGAAACTTTTTTAAAACCTAAGTATACTCCTTTCTTGAGTACAAAATATAAAGAAGATGTGATTCTCTGTTGATTGACTAAAATAAAGCATATTTTTGTTTATGGTTTCTATAAAATATATTTGAATTTGCAAGACCATCAATAATCAATGGGAAAAATGCATGCTACTTAAGTAGTCAGTTTTTACCGAAGACGCTTTCTACAGGAGATTGAAAAGAAGTGCATTTAAAAGCCGACATCCTGCCGAGTCCGAAATGTTATAAGACTATGCCGCAAAATAATCAGTATTACAACCGCGACCAAGTAATCCTTCCTGATCGAAAACGCATTTCAGAATTTCAGCCAACATTTCATGAGATCGGTCACTGACCGTAAGTTTTATCCATGATAAAAGGGCACTGAGGTTGCCACATTTTGCGCAGTCGCGCTCTAGCTAACATACAGCTTCGAAAGTTAAGTCAGCTAGGGTTCCCTTAGGTGAGAAATGACTATGGCACCACACTCCCTGCTGCCTCACGTACTCATAAGTGGTAGTAGCTGAGGAAGGAGGAATATTAGACAATGCAGTTTTCATATTGACTCAACTGTGAAAAGCTCGGTGCCCCGGTGGGATTCGAACCCACGACAGCGAGTGGAAGGCCTTAGTATAGCCAACTCTCTAGCCTCCTGAGCTACAAGCCCCCACCGGGAGACGTGAATTTAATCACATCTGGGCGAAGTTGCTCCTCCCAACCTACTGCAACGCCTGGAATCCACCAAATCTGATACAGTAGGTTGACTGCCCAAGCAGGATTCCCTGAGTAATCCACCCATAACCCACCAGATGACTACCAGGCTCATGTAATTCGTAGTTAAGTCAATATGAATTATTCAAAATCTGCCAAGACACCTATGAATTACGTGAGCCTGGTGGTCTTCTGGTGAATTCCTGCCTTGGAAGGTTGCCCATCAGCTTTACTATGCAACGATGAGCTACACGACAAGTTTTTTTAAGCATATAAATTTGGTCACCGGCTATTTGCATTAGTAGTCTATTCGAGTGAAATTTTGAAGGACAAAGGAAGAATATCTGTATACCAAGAAGGTTAGTTGTGTATTTGGGCTGACATGACGCTTATATGTGGGTTGATGATAGTCCCCACTGAGAATTTCTGGTGGCATGACTGGGAGGATGGTCCACGTTTTGGGCAGACAAGGAGACGATTTGCCGTTCTGAAATCCACTTAAGTGGTGTGCATAGACCATGTGACGCATATCGGTCCACATTGTGAACTCACAGGTGTAGGGCACGTGTTGTGTAGAGTGATGAAATCATAGTGACAAAAAAGCGGCGACAAAAATCGCGTGATGGCGGACCAAAAGTAACAACTTTGGAGTTCAGGAATGGGTAACTAGTCGCTAACTGGCTTCACTTTGTGCATAAGAACCTTTACACGGCTCCATCAAACAGACCGACCACTTAATGGGCTGGATGATTTTCCTTTTATGTGACCCTGCCAACCGAACTTATCTCCTCATTAAAAATGGCAAAAATCACGTAGTCTTGCATGCTAGTAGATAGCCACCATGTGATTTTATTTAGGTTACGTATCACTATTTCCCCTCTTTTAAATTCATACACTTGTACGTTTAGGTTCATAATTAACTTTACGAACACTAAAATATCCGTACGTCTATACCCCAGAAACAAGATAACTACTGGTTTTGTTGAGTACGGCATCTATACATTCGAAGTGCAAAGGAGTATAGACCTTAAGTACTTCGACTTCAAGTTGGTATTCTCTGAAAGCTCTATCAGCTGTTTGCGTATTCAAAGTAGGTGACGTCGAAAGCGTAGAAAGCTGCAGTATTCATGGCTGAGCGAAGCAGAAAACATATCTAAATTATACAGGTCTAAACTGTCAGTTGCCCATTGCACGTCAACAAAAGCCAGTTAGGGAAAAAACGCATCCAGCGTGACGCGTCCTCACAACCGATGATAATTTTTTGCCTTCGCGTATGCATATCACGTTCGAAACACACAGAGCAAAGATGTAATCACACATAAAAGCATTAATTTTCTAGAAAATGAAGTACTCACCACCAATCGAGCTGGCTAAAGCCATAACACTGATGCCAAGTATGGCCTCACTGATCTCCCAGACGATGCCGAGAGTCTCCAGTGAGTTTACCAGTTCGTGAGCAATGGCGTAGATCCAAATCACCGAAGTGAGAAAACCGAGAGTTGCGAAGAATGGTCGGTGGTAGGGTGTCGGAGGCCGATCCCACTTTGATGTGACAAAGATTGTTATTGCGAGGCAAGTGGAGATAAGCAGGACGATCACGACTGCGGGCATGTCGGTGTTTCCGATTTTATGCAAACCGGCGGACGTTCCGCCGACTGAAATAAGGAAAATTATATTTTCAGGAGGTCAACTGTTTCCGTTACGGGGTATATTTAGTAGATAGCTGAGTTGGTATCACAAATTTATTCGGGATCCCAGAGCAAATAAACATTCACGCCTGAAAAAGTGATGACGTATAGCCCAAAAACGACTCAGTACACAATAGTAGAAGTCAGCAAACACACTGTGACAACGGATATTTCGAACTTTGTAGTCAGCCTCATCTGCGACCGAAAACACTTTATCGAATTGGGCCGCACATATGCAATTTGTCCAACGGCGATGTGTAATCAAGGCGTTATCAGCAGCAATGGGCTGAAGGTCCACCGGCTGCCACCTCATCCGTTGACCTTCAAGGGCAGCAAGTAGAACTCTCTCTTTTTCTCTCAACGAAATCGCTCGTTTGAACTAAGGAAACTTATCGTATGCAGCCGCCTTCGAGAGAAAGGGCAACCTGATGTTTCTGTTTAGAGGTAGGGGTAGTTTTAGGGTTAGGGTCTGTGTGAATTTTAAGGGTTTCGGTTAGAGTTATGGTTTGGGTTGCAGTTTAGCTTTACGTTTAGCGTTGGGCCAATATGAATGATTCAAAATCTGCCAAAACATCTATGAGTTACGTGAGCCTGGTAGTCGCCTGGTGGATTACTTAGGAAATTCTTCTCAGGCAGTCAGCTTACTGTGCCAGATTTTGTGGAGTCCAGACGTTGCAGTAGGTTGGGCGGGCAACTCGACCCAAATGTGATTAAATTCAGGTATCCTGGTGGGGGAAAGTGGTTCAGGTGGCTAGAGCGTTGGCTGTATTAAAGCCTTCCTCTTGCCGTCATGGGTTCGAATCCCACCGAGTCGTGCCAGTATGACATATGCAATTTGGCTGATCACACACCATTACCATGATCCGTGTTGAAATGTCATATGGCGCCCACAGAAAGGGAGATGTTGCTGAAAGCAGTCTTATTTTGACTGAAGGCTAAAAAACGGACTCCTTAAAATACAAAACTACATGAGAGAAGTTAGCGCCTTCGGATGCATAGACACGTGCGCAGAGAGAGAGAAATGGTAAACTAACTTGTTATGAGCATGACCCAGAGCATTGGGGTAAGAAGGCACTGGAAACAGTTCAACAGGCGACACCATCCGTGGAGCTGTTCAAAGTCAACCAGTCCGTCAGAGTTCTCCGAGATGGATGGTTGGCGACTGTCAGTCCTAGAGTCTGGACCCTCAGAAGTGGCGGGCGCCACGCGAGTGGAGACAGTGTCGGAACTTTGAAAAGAGATCTGGGATTCTGTGGCGGTGGTGGTCACCGAAAGCTTGCTTCCACTGACTGTAACCTCCGGGATTTTGCCAGCAGCCCCCTGAATGCTCGCCGCCTCCAAATCATGACTGGATACTGTTTCCGTCGCCTGTGTTGTTGCGGGAGGAGCTGGTTCCAAATCCTCAATAACCACTGGGATGGTGAGACGGAAGAGAAGGAATATTGGAGCTTGCAAGATCTGAAGAATCTTCATCGGTATGGAGATCTTCTTCCACTCGCCGATGTCTATGGGGCAGAGAGAGTAGACTAGGTGGTGCCACATGCCCTTGCTGGCCCATCTCATGAAGGCGTCCTCCTCCTCATCCTCCTCACCCATTTCTCCTTCCTCTCCTTCTTCTTCTTCCCCTTCCCCCTCCATCTCCTCCTCGTCTTCATACTCCTCGGCCTCCACCTCCTCGATACTCTCGTTCAGTGTCGAAGGTCTTCCCAAGACAGAGGCAAGTGGACTCTCTTCGAACTGAACCCTCAAATCAGGTGGATGACCGCCGAGGTCTTGCTTAAGAAGGCCGGGTCTCGGTGTGAGAATAGACTGTCGACCCGAGGTCCTGGCATCAACAATTTGGTCCAACTCGGGTAGAGAGTTTGAGGAGATGCGATATAGGCGCTGAAGATTGCCCGGCGTCCTGTTTGTTGGAGCAACAGGGCTTTTACCGGGAAAGGAAACAGAAGGACTGTGGGAGAAAGCAGTTAGGCGGCTTCCATAGACCATGTCCCTAGGAGTGCTGAGGATGGAAGTGATATCAGGGGCCTGTGTGGAATCTGAACAGTGTCGTTTTCGGGCGGACGGTCTAAATTCACCTGAGGAATAGGACAGAGTCCCGCGTATTCAATTATTTAAGAAGAGTGGAGATACCACAGATTTAAAATTGGCAATAAAGCGCTTCCTGATTCCTTTGGGAAACTAGAACGCCTGTTGACAAGTTAACCAAAACAGTCTATCGGTGCTAACCAAGAACTGTCATGAATCGCCATAGTTCGCTACAATGTATAGGCTTTTCATCTCTGAATAAAATGACTTTCTCTAAAGCGCTTTTATAGGCGCTCACTGCATATTATAATCATAAAACTTGTGCGTAATGTAGTCACTGGAAGCAAGCTTCTAAAATCCTTCCAAGACTGCCCTTTCTAGGAGGCACAGCAAGCGCATTAGTGAGACGACGTCTCAGGACAGCTCTCGCGAGTGCTTTCCCTGCGGCGAACTTGCGCGTATTCTTCGCAAATTCCCCCTACTACGGTTGGGGGGCAAAGACCGGCGGCCGTCACAGGCCACATCCATTCATTCGCCTGCTCCTGTGGAGCGGGATATATTGGCCGTCCAACAGGGCGTCTGGAAGAGAGAATACGCGAACACATGCCTGCCTGGCTAGGTAGAGGTGAACATCGATCGATTTCGAGCTCAATTCTCGCACATCTAATCCATACGAACCATCAAACCGATGCTAAATAAGTTTTTAAAGTTATCTACCGGGCACCGGCACACTACTCTGAAGACCTGCGCAAACGGGTGATAGCCACAGCCGAAGCAGTGGCCATTCGGCTGTGTCAGAAGACGCTGACACAAGCAGTCTGTCTGCCCTGGACGACTCCAGAAGGTGATCGCAAGCCGCCCCGACGCACTGAGAGCAGTCACACGCACTCACAGCGCTTACAATCTAACCGGAACCCCTCTTCTTCCCCCCCCCCCCCCCCCCCCCAATCCACCGTCCTCAACACGCTGATTCCGTCATGCGGGCGGCGTGGGAACATGGAGTCCGAATAACCCTGCTCCCGAGATGCATTTATATCCTGTCGACAATTAGACTGATCATTACCCATGTAAATGTACCGGCCTGATGATGAATTACCGGAAACATATATTCGCCAACTGACTCTTCAAAAACCAAATTGGTGGTTGTTCAGTAGTGAAACCATTGGCACTGGGTTATACATGTAAATATGGAGCACATCCGCAGCTGACGAGTTCACGAGTTGATATTTCTTTTGAGAAATTCCTTGAAGTTAATCAATATGTCCAACCAAGAAGTCTATGCCATGACGAATAGATATTCAGCAAGACTTGCTAGACGAGTCTTTGGAGAAACGGCTTAAATAACTCGTGAACCAGTCGACTTATGTTCTAAGGTCCTTCGGTAAATCACACCTATCTTCTTGTCCTAGAAGCAATTGCAAAATCATCGATCTGTCTGCTTTCTGATATCCCTCACACTTATTTACGTGACAGACAGTTTTCTTTCCAATACTGAACTTCGTCTATGCCAAATACTTTTAACAGTTTGACTACTGGGAGGTGTTACTGCCAAAATTTGGAGGATTACAGAATGGCAATTTTTAGCTTAATTGCAGTTGCCAGCAGGCCCTAACCAAACCCCAGACAGGGGAGATCTGTTGTCTAAACACCGTGCAGTAATTTGGGCGATGTCCTCTGAGCCATTGGCATGCCGCTGTAGCGACTGAGATCGGTAAAACATGATGTCGCAGTTCAGTGACACTCGCCTACCCGTCTAAATTATTGCGTAACTGCACGGTAGGCTGAAAACGGACAGAAGGCTATTGTGGATCTTGAAATCATAATTCAAAAAAGGAAATATTGGGGCTCGAGCTCCTTGGCAGTTAGTTTTATTTGCGATCGTGCAAAGGGGTGTGGCCATTCTCGTTCAGATTACTGCCTCAGACTGTCTAGTAACCGGATAAATCACAGTTGCAGAAATGAGTTGAGAATCAAAAAGGCAGGAGAACGATACGGGAAACGAAACAAGTTTGAAATACTGATGAACAGAAGGCGATGTTCGAGCAAAGGCCTACTCATACGCAAGGAGATGCAACCCAAAAAGTACAGTGACCCAAGAAATCAGAGAAAAATCTCATTAAATACTGACCGAAATACAGAAATGCGTTCTCAATTAGGAAGGATTACTCAAACAAAGATGTAATAATGGCTGGTGTGCAGCCTAATTCCGGGATTTTTTTAGTCACATTAGGATGCCGCCTTTTTAATATAGTATTTTTCAGCCGTGTGCAAAAACCGTACTCGGTAAAAATGACCAATTAACAGGTATGAATTTCTTTCCGTTGATTGTTAGCGCCTTTATAAATAAAAATGTACTTTATAGAAGGAATAATCAAAATATCGTTTCCTATACTAATTTGGTAGCAAATCACGGTTTCATGTTTTGTATTTGAAGCGTACAACACAGTTCACATCCATTGGAAAATGCTATAAAGCTTATGATAGTTTCTTAGTGGTGTAGGGAAGTGTATGATTTTCCTTACATAGGAAGTATACAGCTTGTGAACCGTAAGCAAATTTGGGTCAAAATTATTCGGTAATTAATATACCTTTTAAACCATCTCTTCAACTATAAGCACAACAGTATTGTCAAAAAACGGGAGTGGAAGAAGGAACGAGCGAGTCGGAGAATGTTTTCAATTGTTACGTATTTTAACATTACAATGTGAATTAGGGACGTCATTTAGTCTGCGAAAAAAAATCCGGGACTTCTATGTCCACTTATACTGCTCGGTCTACTGTGCGTTTTGTTTGTTTTGGTGGTGACGCTTCTGTCAGGCTTCAGTCAAAATCCTTACGTTTAAGAAATCCACCAAGCGTCATGTATTGCGAAAGCAAAGCTATTACTGAGGGGGACAGTTTTAGAATTTCGCCAACATTTCCTGTCCTTGGGAGCCTGAAATGTTTCTGCGATTTGGTATGTAACAGTCAGAGCCATTCAGGCTACCCTCTGTTTCTTGGGTCCAGTGTGTTTTGCATGGCGTAATCCTGAGATAATATCATAAGAGTCCAAATAGCTCGATCTGATACCTGCCTGGTTAACCTACATTAGGCACTCAGAGGGCGCAAGGGACTTGATCATTTGAAGTCCATGCGGTTTGAAACGCTCGCATGCGAGACCTTGACTTTTACTCGTATCTTTCTTAAAACATAAAACACCACCTCGAATATAGCCGTTTAGAGAATATGTCGCGTAAATACTATATTACTCAAAAGCATAGGACACCTCAGATTATGCTGTGTCTGATGTAGCTGGAAGTATCATGATGTGCTAAACGTCGTGGCTTGTAATCTCGTTATATGACGAGTTAACTCAACTTTCCGCTGGAACGAGGCTCATACTTCAGTGAATATCATTGGGCCGCCTACCCTCTTCATATCAGAACTCGGACAAATCCAGATCGCACAATTTCATCAGGAATACTCACTCCCAAAATCACTTCACTCTCTCTCAGCCGCTCAGGTCCCCAACCACTTGATTAAACTCAACTCGGACGCCCGTGCGTCCGACCTGTCACAGCCGTCAATGCCCCACT
>CACRXP010001703.1:0-14458 GCA_902702965.1 Spirometra erinaceieuropaei
TGACGCCGGAGACATCTTCGACTACGTTTTCATTTCTATTGGAACGTAGAGGAAGGTTGTGGGGTAGCAGCTCTGAGTGGATGGCCACTTATTCGCGACTCCGACGCATGTGGACGCGTGACTTGTCATGACGCTAAATCAGTCTGAAACAGTTATAGTTAAAAGCAAATACAGGTGCAAAGAAGGTTGGGGAATCAGATATTGATCCCAATATATTATCATCCATCCGCTTATGAACCTCTCCGTCTCGTGTAAAGCAACACTAATATACAATATCGTAGGAAGTGAGGTGGTTATAATCGTCATTATTCTTTATCCCAGACAATGTTTTATGTTTTTGATACTAGGAAGAGACCGGTATTCCGTGGGTTACTGTGCACGTTGCTGGTGCTGAACCGCACGGACTTAATTTTTTCGCGTTAAATGGACTCGTTTGCCCCTGGTCAGGTGTGATAACGCGTGTCTAAGTTGTTTACTGCCATTTAGACAAATCTGGCCATCACAATTTGCAAGTAGTTTTTAAGGTTCAATGGGTACTCGGAGATTTTATATAACCCCTTAATTTAGAAGTTCCAGGCTGACTAACTACCCGCTTTCTCATACCACAGGATCGTGAAGGAGGTATGTTGACCAACAAAATCCACACTTTTCTCGCGAAGCCAATAACATGGGAGTAAATCTAAATGGGTTATCAAAGAGTGAGCATCCTTTGCACAAACCGGATTTAGTTGAAATCTGCAGGAAAAGTGCTGTGCGTAGGCGCACCCCTAGACCGTCGCAGTAGAATAATCTCACAGACAATAATAGACTGGACTTGAGAATTAGACAGAATAAACCGTGTGTTGGCGTAGATGTGGGGCTTGCCGCGACAGATCAAACATATGTCGCACTTATATATGTAAAATTAGCGCCGTCGGTGTTTTGACCTCGTCCGGCGGCGTTTTTTTGGAACGTCAGATTACCGAATTTTGGCAGTTTGTCAGAAATGTCTACTTGAATATTAATAGTACAGACTTTTGCGGGTTGTCTGACAGTCTCAGATAGGTTGTTTGGACCGTTTGTTACGAGGAGCCATGGCCTGCCACTGTATGCAATCATGCCATACAGCAGGACATACTGCAATTGTTTTATAGGTTTTCAGCATTTGAGTTTTTTTACACTGATCGCTTGTCTCACGTGAAAATAACGCTAGTATTTCTTTCCACATTTTGCATTTGAACAAGATTAGTTGGTTAGATATTACCCTGCTTACCCTTGTCTGTGCGTTACCAGTATTCTCTTATATCTGTATTTACTTGTCTGAGGCCTTTCCCATACTTTGAATCCAGTTTGACGGTCTAATTCCTTGTCTCTCCCCATCTTTCTCCTTCCTCCCCTCTCCCTTCTCCATGCATCAGCTATGCGCAGACACTATCTCCTTTACTCTGCTTGTTTTTGTAGTTCGCGTCAATGTGTCTTCAGGTGACTTAGTGTTCGCCGAATATCAGTCACTGGACGACTTGCTGAAAGCCTATCCCAGTTTTAGGTGAGTTATAACGCACCCACACAAGTACGTTCTACCCCCGGTTTACTGCACCCGGTTAGGAGCGGCCACTTTTTGCCTAGTGATTAACAATGAAAGTCATTTTTTGTACACCGTCAGTAGACCCTTATTTTTGACTCACAGATATCCCCTTTCGTGTCTCCCTCATCGATTAGCCTCACCCGTAGCATCTTTGTGTACATCAAAAACGAGTTAACTTGCGCTCTCATACCTTGTCCCACCGATTCCAGAAGCTCTCAAGGGGGACGGGCACTCACTGTGATTTTGGCCGCAGGATGACAAACTCAGCTCAGGCTCCTGTAGGTTGATGCATGGCGACGAAGGAGCTCGCCGACGGACTGCGCTAGGCCGGATCAGATATTTCTGGCTTTGTTATCGTTAGGCATAGGGATATGGCTCAAACAAACCAGTTGGATTGCGTGAACCAAAGTTGCACGCTCCGTTGACCGCAACTGGATAGTATTCGGGCCGTGACTATTCTGCCACCCAATTTCAAATAATTGTTGCGTGAGGCGTAGTCGCATCAAAACAGCAGATTGCAGTTTAAGTCTGCACGCTTTGCTAGCCATCCAGAGATACAGATGACGGACCACTGGAAGCAACTCTTACTGCCATTTTTGTTCATCTCAGAGTGCTTTTAAATCTTCTACAACTACGACCAAGTGCAAAACTAGCTTTTAACAAGACCCTTTGCTAGGATTTGGAAATACATTATCTGATAAGTCGCATGAAATGTTTACGGAACTTTTGAAATGTGTCTTCACCTAGAAAGGCTTACTTAGGTGGGGTTGTAATAGTAATCGTCATGCAGCATGATCTCAAGATATTTCAGTCAGGCTGGGATGCCGGATTTTGATTTAGCTTCATTCTTGTCACTCGGCATAAAATAACTGCTTAAGTAGTACACATGTTCCATATTGGATTTCGATGCCGATTTATACAAAACATGCAAAAAATAATCTTTCATGTGCTCGTTTGGCAGAAAATGAGGTCTTCTTCAAATTTTGTGCTTGAAGAAAAGGTATCTTTAATTTCTTGAAAGCCCTCAATTTCCGAACGCCTTTAAAGCCCGGGCTACAATTGCACTGGCTCCTAGGCTCTCCAAATTGTATGCCGTATAATTTCTGTTAAGCAAAATCACACACTTCGCTAGGCTGTCGAGCAGAGGTCATATGGGACTCATGAAACTATTAATTGGATGTGGGCTAGTTTTGTATTCCACATAAGCAGCATTAGTAAAGGTACAGACACGGTGCTGTAGGAAATGACGTTCTTGAAAATCTCATAACTGCGAATTTTCTATAAATCGAGAGATACCCTTTTCAAGTATAAAATTTGAAGAAAACGTTAATTGCTGCCAAAGAAGTACAAAAAAGTATTTTTACGCATGCTTCCCATAAAATATATCTGGATTTATAAGGGTATCAAAGTCAAATGGGGGAAAGTTCATACTACCTAAGTATTCACTTTATGCCGAGCGTGGTTCTTTGGACGACCGGAATAAAGCCTAAGCCGGAACCGACATCCTGGCATGACTGAAGTGATCAAGCAGATGGGCAGCCCTAGCAACACCCGCCCGGCGTCCTCGGTTGGTTATCTCGACGCCAACGCAAAGCAGGACCGGGTTCGGCCGAGGTGACAGCTGGAGCAATTTATCTTTTGGGTCGGCGGAGCACATGATCGAGCTGTCCCAATTTTTGAATAGGTTGGGTACCTTTGAAACCATCTAGTCGTTTTTGGGGACGTAGTCGAAAAAGGGAACTCAGAGGATAGGGCGCGGGAACCATCGATCAAATGCTTTCTGACACTGCAGATCTGGGCATGCGGGCCGCGTTCCACATCCGATTAAAGGATTGTCATGATGGAAGTTCTGCGTACTTACAGCTTAATTTTCAGCTTGGTATCCAGCCGCTTCTAAAGGTTTTGACAGGGACTAACGAAGACTGTTCGCCCCCAGCTGGTCCAACAGTCGAGTGGAATTGTTGGTCCGGCTTCAGATCATTTTTTAATTTCGTGCTTTGAATGTACACGGATTACCGACTCCGGTTTAAGCAGGCAGCGGTCAGCTGGCATGGCTTCGATCATTTTGAGCGGGGGCAACTCGAGGACTGAACAAATCAGATGCCCATTCAATCGACCATTCTTGACTGAACGACTAGAATTGCGGTGAAGTCAATGAGAGCAACCGTAAGGTCGATCAGAAGTGATCGATGCAGTCGTTGATCCAGCGGGCAGCCTGACTGGTCACTTCACATATTTACTTAGCCTACACTGACTTTCTGACTGGCTCTTGAGGTGAATCTGATTGCACTACCGTTGCACTGAGAACTCGGTGGACAACTTATTGGCGAAAATCAATCCTATTAAGCCTGGATGTGGTTGGGGATATGTCGTTTTGCTGTGCGTTTCACTTCCGGGTAACACAGCTCGTCCCACTGTTGGGAAAGCGAGGCCATCGATGAAGTTCCTCAAAAGTTGTATTCTTCCGGCCTAGATGATTTCCTTTTGATTCGGGCCTTCGTTTGTCCAACTTTGGCAGACCCATTAAATCAATGTGGGTAAGATCGCGGTTGGTAGCCAGACATTATACGTTGATACTGCCGATGTACGTACTTGTTATCAGTAGGTGTGCTCATACTGAGTTAGCCAGGTCGCCCGTTTCGGTCAGGCTGTTGGGTTTAATGAGGGTTAGGGTTAAGCCTAGGTTCAGTTGTGGGATTAGGGTTTACGTTTTAAGGTCAAGTTTGAGTGTTAGTATAAGGGTTTAGGTTCCCGTTAGGGTTACGGTTAAGGTTAGGGTTAAGGTAAGGGTTAAGATTGAGGTTAGGGTTAGGATGAGGCTAGGTTTTCGGTTAGCGTTGGGTTTTAGGATTTTGGTTACGTTTCGGCTTTGAGGCTCAGGGTTATGGTTTACGGTTGCGATCGGAGTTGTATTTTAGGGTTAAGCGCACGGTTTAAATTTCTGCCATTATTCCACCTTCTTAAAACTCCCCAGCACTTTCCATGGTAACTTAACGTTTACGCAAAATCTCCAGCATTCCTCTACCGGCTCTTCCATTTACCCCACCCATATGACCACCTTTCCCACCATTCCCGTACGACAGGGACCTGGCTGTCCGCCTCCCCATTCCTGGCTACCAACTGCGATCTAACCTCGATCTGTTCGACATCTCTACACGCCCATACTCAGATTTTTGTTTTCACACGTTTATATGTTCTGTCTTATTGTCCACGCTCACAGCCCTCATTCGTCTTATGAAACTGCCATTAACTCGACAGTTAGCCCTTCAAAAAGTACTTTTTTGAAATCATGGGTAAAGCCTGCTACCCACAAACTGCCAAAAGTTACCCGTCAATTGTCTCAGCTGCCCACGAATCGAAAGAAGTGTGGCAAAGCATCAGTATTCGTCTCCAGGACGCGTACGCTGTCACGAAGGCTCCCAAGCTTTCATCTTATTTCCACTTACACTTTTAGTCCGAACAAAAACCTCTCCGTGTTATCTACGATCCTGTCAGAACTGCAGACGTAAGTGAGCACTTTCGCGAAAATTTTATGCATAGTTTACTTGTTGGTGATGACTTTTCACACAATCATTTCTCCGGACTACTTAATGGAAATTTAGGAAAACACATGCTCACACGAAGGAGACAAATTACGTCAGCCTGAAGTAAATCTGCATGACATCCTTATTACCGAAGTACATTGTATTGCGTTTGTAAGAAGTGACGAAAATGTCCAGCATCCCAGGGGGAGGGACGGCAGTGGTGACTCGCACGTCAGTTGACTTATAGTAAGGGACCTTTCACAACATTTACCTCACACTCTTTCGTACGCCCTTCTGTCTTAGTTGGAGGACAGATAGGGATGGGCACGGTGTCCAGTGCGACTAACCCCTCGTATCTACCCGTCGAAGGCGTGTTGTTACTTGCATGTCCACAAACCGGGATTAAATATATCGGGTCTATGAAGGCCACCTTGACAGGTAGTTTTGGCAGCCTGACCCACAGTTTGCAGGTTGATCGTGCTACCCTATCTGCTGACAACCCGTCAAGCCACGGCTGTTGGCTTGTCCGGCTAGTCCAGTAGCCTAACGAATTTTAGTAGTAAGGCCCTGCCCACGTTAGATTGTTCTCATCTATTCCACTCTTCACGTGTCTGTGGGAAATACGAGTCGAGCCTTCTGGTACTCATGCTGACGACGATGACAATGGTGATGATGATGATGATGCTGCTGCTGCTGCTGCTGCTGCTGCTGCTGCTGGTGATGATGATGATGATTAATGCAGGAGTTGACTTGGAATAGAGCCCCCATCTGCCTCGCGCCACCTGTTTGTGTTGCTCGAACCCAACTCCGGTCGTCTTGATACTGTCCCGCCTCCAGAACTGAGGGTGGGGGACGGGGGCGGGGTAAGGGGCAAGCGAGTGCAGATGTTGCGAAAGTCTACTATCGCTGTAATCTGATTCACGCGCCAGTCACCGGTGCTGTCTCCCCCAGTATGGCACGCGGTGAACATCGCACGCGACGATCGCATCTGTCTGCGCGGCATTTGTTCAGGTCTAATGCAGCAACACAGCCTGAATTGTTGAATAATGATCATACACTATGGATAAAGGAAGTTCTCAGAAGAGATTATTTGTATAGCAAGTTGTTCGCGTTCATGTTTGGAGTACAAGGACTACGAAGGTTCTTCTGTGACATGTTCACTGTCTTTTTTTCTAATTCGCATCGGCGGGAGTTTCATTCCGAAATCATTAGACAACGGATGATTTTTTTGATGTACCTGTTGAAACAACTCAAGGACTTGAGCTGAATCACCTTTTGAACGCGCAGTCTGGACAGTACAGGCAACGACATATAGTAGTTGGATAGCTTTGTGACTGAGATTTTGGTTGGGCGATGCTCTTTCTTTTCAACGGACAACCGTGCCTCAAGTTTCAGACGCGTGCTCAGGTACTTCTTTAATCCTAAATACTCGTGTGATGACCTCTGAATCAAATATTTTTAACGGACTTGAGTTCATCTAAATGCCTGCTATTTTGATTTTTCGCGTGCAGTCGTCTGCCGTGGACACTGGGGTGGTAATCCAGCGCCTCCAAAACATTTGAGTCCTGGCTGGAATGTGCCTTGTCCTGTGACTGGGGGGTAGATTGTATGTACTCCAACCCTACTGGCACACCCTTAAGTCATCTGCCTTTCTGTCGTTGGACTGGGGCACTTCTTGTCGATGACATGAAGTACTCCACGAGAACGACCAGTCGAACTTCAAGTGTGTTTTCCGGTAAACTTTTTGAAATGAAGGAAGTACCTTATAGGCAAGTAAATAATTTCAGGGTCTATTCAGTGCAGGAGATGGAGTGCAGTCTCGAAGACGTGACTTTTATGGTCAGATCCGAAACTTCAAGAACATTCGAGTCGAAGACAATCAACTACGATGGAATAACTGCTAAATGTCCATTCTACAAGCAAGTAGTGCTGCTTGTAATATGAAATCTATGTAGCAAAGGTATTATACCATATCCCCCACGTAGGTGCTCGCTAAACGCTCAGACATGTGTTTTGCCGACATTCTGCCGCTGCGTGGCCTAGCTGTGAGGGGTTTGGCTTCTCAGTGGGTCCTCCAGCGTACTGTATGTAGTTTCTGATGTATGAAATCCAGAATAGGCATTACGTGGTTATTCCACAGTAGTTACTTGCCATCGACTCGAATTTTTATTGAAATTTCGGGTCTGGCCCTAAAAGTCATGTTCTGGAGACTTGACACCATGTCCTGCACTGAATAATTTCCGAAATTATTTCCTTGATTATTCTCTAGAATTCATATGCCAGAAACCGCATAGAGAACGTCGGGGTACCCACTGAGGAACCGAAACCCTCGCAGCGGCAGGTTATCGGCGAAACATGTGTCTGGGCTTTAAGCTAGTACCCCCGTCGAGAGTGCGGTATAATACCTTTGCCATATCTAACAATCTTCCAATATATCAGCGCGGAAGGAAGAAGGATCCTGCTCGGTAACCGAGTAGTGACAGCTGTCTCTAGTAAAGCAGAAGGGTTAAAACTACCCCGCTTCGTCCCACATCAACCTCTTCTACGTGGAGTTACTCCCAAAATAGCCAAACCGCTTCGTATTTCCTCTGTCATCAATCTCGTTCGTTTTCTGAATTTTTGTAACGATTATGTCCCATATTAAATAAGGCTAGTTGAGTCCTTTCTTTAGTCGTTTTGGTGGAAGGGAACTGTGAGCTGTATTCCGTCTCATGCTCTAATGGACCTCGCTCGTCGGTGGCCTACGGGACTCCCACAGCCTTCCAGTTTTTCTCTCACTTTTTGTCGCCATACCTTTGATTTTTCTTGTTCAACCGTCAGAACCTTCTGATCTTTTTTAAATGGTTTTCAGCTTGCCTGAGGGGGAATATCTCCTTAGCTCCGGACAAAAGAATGGCTCAACCGTATTCGAGATTTACCAGTCCGTTTCTAAAGGAAAGACTGATATGGACGCGTAAGTTCGCTCTGCCCCTTGTCCATCGCCCCCAGGCCCTGCGTATTGTGACCTTTTACTCCCGTTTGGTCGTTTTTTGCTAAAGCGACCGAATTGACTGTGTCGCATGCATTCATGTGTTAGCAGAAGATGATAACTAGTCCATGCCTCCGGATGTCGAAGCGCGTCTAAGTTAGTTCAGTATACTTGAGGGTAGTAGGGGGTGACTTTGGCTACTCCGTCAGTCAGAGGAATTTGCCGACAAGAAACGACAACAAAACCTAACGAATTAGATCATTATTACTCGATAATAACTAGTACAGATACGGAGAATTGCTTTTTAATTCGGCCAAAGGAAAATATGTCCTGTCTGTCGCATCCCTCGTTGGCAAGGAATTGTAAAGCAAATGTTTCGTGAGGGACTACTGTTCCCATCTTACCCTCCTAAACAGAAACTTCGGTTTCACTTAGTACGGTCTTCATGTATTTTTTGATTTCAAGGGAGTTTGGATGTTCACAGTTAGACAAAACGGCGAACCAGCCAGATTGTTCGATCGATCTTCTTGGAGAACACACGACAAAACGCCCTAGAACTCCTACAAATGCCACCATCAGGCGTGCTGCCGTTGTTGGACGCGAAGCCACTGATGCTAGTATTTGCGGTCCAAGTCAGCAACGCACTGTACCTAGTATCGGAAAGCACCGTGTGCAGACCCAGGTTTCATTAATGCTATCCCTTGCGCTTCGTATGGTGTGCCTCGCGTCTGAGAACCGTTCTGTGGTGTGGCTGTTCATAACACTTGAGGAGGACCTGCGATCGGTTGAAGAAGAATTTTATTTACCTGACATTTCAGCTTCTCGCTCCAACCCATCGTCTGAGACAGCCACAACCAAGAGTGATGGACGCACAAGGATTGCAGTAGTCAAAAGGTCCAGTTGTCACGCCACCACATACTTGTTGTAATTAGTGGCTCTCACATTTAGCACCAACTGTCGTACTTCATGCGATGATTACTTGCTCACCTTCATCCGGTTCCGTAATTACCGCAATTTCACCACCGGTGTTGATCATTGGGGTTATATTTACTTAGAAATTTGACTCACATACTGTTACTGGAACCGACGGTTGCCCGCACCTATCCCGCAGTAAAATTCAAGCCCTGAATATAGAAAGGGGAGGTAATTGCGCCACCGGGTCAGTGAACCGTGATGGAAGCAGATCGCCGCTCATGCAGTTGCCGCGTCTTGCGAGAATTTTTGCCTTGCCGAAATCGGGTATGAGCTGGCCATGCCGAATCAACCGAGACCTGAAAACTGACGTCATTCCTCACTGCTGTTGCATGTTTAACCATTTAAGTCCGGAGTAGTTTTTCAGTTTCCCTGCCGTAGTTGCTTTGTCCGCAACCGTACCATATCCGGTAAATGACTCTAGATGTTTCCTTTCGTGGCAGTGCACCTGTCGACTTCATTACTTAGCGCTGGCTAGTTGTCTCTGGTCTTTGCGCAACTCCAAGTGGCCCGAGAAGACTAATGAGGTATTCCGCTCACCGAAACTCCTGGCCGATGCGATTAAGTAGTGGTTTGCTCATAAGCGGAACTAACAAGTCATCGTCAGACGCAGGTAGTCAAGCAGGGCATTTGCAGTGTTTGCAGAATATACTGAAGAAGCAGCTTAAAAGGGACATTTTGTCTAGAGTTGAAGCCCAGCGTCGAATGGAACGTTGGAAAATTGGAGCGGCCAAGAATGTCCATCGTAGAAAACCTTCTTCCGGACTTCTGAAAAAGAACAAATCGATGTAGAAGCTTGGAAAATTGCCAGCCAACTAGCACAGCCATCATAGACGGGCAGATTGCTTTGTAATTAAATCCACAAGGGCGTCATTTGTCGAGAATGTTTGACATCAGACACTAGACGCCAGGGCGGTTAGGGCCTGGTCGCAGGATGTGCAGACTCAGATGGTCGCATAGCAATGGAAAATCAGTTATAGGCTAAACGAGGGGACCGGTCGACAGAACCTGGGTCCATGTCCCAATTTAGGACATTTAATCACAAAGTCACCAATACCTATTGAACACCCAGGTTTTGTTTACCGTTAACTTCTTGCAACAAGTGCCCATTTTGTCCTTAGACAGGGTTTTATATACCCAATTTTATAGGAAATGTCGTGGAAAGGAGGCAGTTCCTTAAGCACTTGCGAAGTTAGACACATCCAGCCTGACAGGATCCCCAAGTTGATGGATTTTGCTTTTCTCGGCGAGTTGTTTTATCCCCCAGTTTCTCCTTCACAGTACAGATTTTATCGCAATGCACACGCTGCGTATCGTGCATGTTGCTAAGCCCCGTGGTTAATGCGTGCGCTCACATTCCACCCGCTCGGCTTGTTCGTGGAAGCGCTCAAGTTATTATCTCGCGATTGGCTGATGTGCATTTCGTTTTCTAAACTAGTTACACGACAAACCAACCTGGAAACTCTTCATCTTTGGCCTTTACAGTGTTAGGGGCTTCTGTTTAAGCTTCTGACGTTGAACGGGCTCAAATAGATGCCCGGTAACCCTAAGGCATGCAGGAGAGTTTCAAATCTTTTATCAGTATTAACGGTTGAACAGTCATTTTTACGCCTCACCGTTCCCCACTAAAAATAGTTGCTTTCCCACCCATAACTGATTTGCACGGTTTTAGAGGGATTTTCTGTCATTGCTTTTTCTGAGAACACCGAGTGCTCAGCGCTAACAGATGCCGCTGGAGTACGTAATTCATTTTGTCACGGCTTTTCGTCTCGAACTTTGTGAAATTTTGCCTGTTCTCAACGCAGAGCTTCGGGCGAAGTCGTTGATCTCAAAGAAACCTGCGGAGTCTCCTTTGCTGCTGCCATACGTAGACTTTTGACCTCTCATAGTCCTCCTGCTGGCAGGACTAAGGGCGTTGGTTTAGATGTTGGGCCGACCTGGCGAGTGGTTGCCCGTCTTGGACTGGACTTCAACATCCCTAGCGGCATCGATGAAAAGGGAGGCTTGCTTCTGCCTGGCCTTCTGCTCTCATCATCGGCAAGCCCAGTCATGGAAACAAGCTCGTCCAAAAGCACGCCAACTCCCAACCCCAGGTCAGCAAAACGTCGACCTAGCAAGCTCCGGAAAACTTCATCCTCACCACACAAGCCCTCCTAATCCTTGTGTCTATGAACACATCATGCGACCCCTTTAAAAGATCCCCATAAGCCTATTTTTTATCTACACCCCTGCAGTACACAAAAGAGTCCTTTTAAACTTAGCTTTCAACTCCTTGAGGGTTTGTGAACGCGGCTTGAAGTTTGGTAGGATCGAAATCTCCAGTACAAGCTTGTCAGTTTCCCGGAACATTAAATGAGAAATTAGAATGGGTTAACACGTGCCACTTTGTAGAAACTTAAGAAAGCGGCCTAATCGTTAGGACTTGATTGCAGTTTTGCCCTTGTGAAACCCAGAGCCCTGCGTTGACCCGTTGACATGTGTTAATGCGATGACGCATGGTTTGAAGATATGTAATTTGATTTTTGGTACAGTATGTGCTTGTCGACACAGCTGCCTCCATGATGGTACGTAGAGGACGTTTATGGTCTTGAAAATGCGGATTTTTAGTAACTTACCTGCCGAATGAAAAATAACTAAAAGATGGTTTAGGACGACCGTACGGTAAAGCGCCAGGTTTGTCAGACATGGGAGTTTTTGACTCTGGCAGTCGTGCGCCTTTCAGGGCCTGGTTGGTCATGCACTAATTTATGTTAGGCGGACGCAAAAGGCATTCCGGTCTTTATTTACTAGCTTAAAGTTATCCGGGTACCTGTATTTACGCCGTGTGCGGTTTTTAACGACAGATACTGCACTCCTACCACAATGGTGTCCTTCTGCCACTATCATTTTTGGCTGCCAAAACCACGAGGAGAATGCAAATTGGGGATTTTTTCCCAAAAGCTCGATAATGAGCTAATAACAGGGGAGATGGTGCAACATTATTTTGAAGCATTAAACAAAGCGACGAGTAATAGGCGCACGATTCAGGTCTGGTCCAGGATATCTCACGACTTAAATATGCCTCCGGAAGATCGAGGGTATCCTACTCTTGGCGGGCAAACGCAGCGCAGTTAGGATGGCCTAGGACCTAAACGTTTATTTAGACACTTGTAGTCATAAAATCAGATCGAGAAGGTGAAAATCCCGAAAAATCGGTCCGACATCAGGGTAATGAAGAACTCACATCAGTCAGTGTTAAGTGGGACTTCTTTTTTGCAGCACAGGACGGTCAAATCCGCGATTGGAGTATAGTGTGTGGCGAAATGTGACTCGCACAAGACGCACAGCCCGTCGGCCAAATGACCCGATGGCAATGAAGCGCGCAAGTGCTTCCCCAAATCGAAGTTGCAACAAAAGGTTTTGGGAACTGCCCCGTGGTCTGCAGTTAGTGGAACTCACTGCAAATCCTTAAATTCAGATGTCACAGCTAAGGTGGAGCGGTTTTATAAACTCACGATTAAATGGAAGGGATGCGTACCTCTCCATGACCACAATAGGTAATGCATTTAACAAAAATCACCCGAAATATTGGATAAGTTAGGTTTCCAATTAACCTTCTCTGCATATTTGGGACACCTACAATTTGCTTATTACGGAGGACTTCCGCTCTGAGGAACTCTTCCCTAATTAAACAGGAAATAGAAGCGCTTTCAGTGAATTCCTTGGCTCTCAAATCTCTTCATTGTGAATGACCGAAAAGAACGTGAGTGCTAGGGCTTTTTGAATAGTAAAGTGTATTTGGATTGAGTTTGTCGCTTTGGCAGTTTACGACCGAAAACGCAAACTGGTTTTCAACAAGGTGCTACGCAGTCGCTCGCTTTTGCCAAAAAAATGAAAATTCCTGTTGATAAAACTGGTAATCCAAGTTCTCAGGAAGTGGGTTGCCAAAGTCACAGTCTTTCTACACATCGCCTATGCGTAGTAGTGGACACTATTTCATCAGCGAGGTATTCAATGGATAGTTCTTCTGCGGCAATCGGCCACCGCCATCTTCGTCAAACTGAGCCTCCGTGATAAGCGAAGTGCTTCAGTGGTCCTTGTTTAGAGGTGTGCGTCAGCTTACGATAAATTTTGCCCGGGCTCTAGATGGGTGTCACTGATGGGTCTGATTGGAGAGTTGTCTCTAGTCGGAAAACGACCGCTGAGCGACTGGAATCTGCGTTAGCAGCCGGGAGTGAACTATTGCGAGATGGCGACAGGGTGGTGACAGTTGTAAGCCAGAGAGTCCAGACTTCATAGTTCCTGCATCGTGCGCCCGTGGCAACCACGAGCACCTCAACTCGTCTGTGCGTTCCCCACTTTTCATCGAGTCTGCAAATGGCTATGTGATTTTGTCCGGAGTCAAATTGTCGAAGCAGAACTTGCTAGAGTAGAGCACGAGGTTTATTTTAACATTCACTCTGAGATTCCCCATCTTAAAAGAAAAATAGCGCACTTTTCGTTCTCCTTATTCCTGTTGTATGTTGTTTTATGCAATGTTGGGGATTCGACACTACTGATGCAAATACCAGCAGTGGACTCGGATAAGTGTTTATCGACGCTTTGCTCATGTGATATTAGAAAGTAAGGGGCGCCCATAAAGTCCCTCAGCACATTATAAAAAGTAGTGAGTTTTGCTGTTAACATGACAGAATCTTTTGTTAAAAATTGTTGTGGATTTTTCGATGTACTTCTTCATTATTGCATTTCCAAGTGACCATCATCATTGTTGATGCATTCGTCACACCGATTCTCAAACCTTTTAACTATATTTCGTGCTTATTACGGTAATACTTCTTCAACTATGCTTTCCATCGGAGACTGTAGGTAACTCCAAAAATAGAAGTTTTGTTTAGTACGCTATTTGTTTGCACGCCATCCAGAGACAAGAATCCAGCTGGGATAAATCAGCAGGGTGCGCTGTCTAGGGTTTTGATCTACTTCCTAGTACCTAATCAATTCGCAAGAACAGAGCGCTTCATCCTCGTTGACAGGGATATTACTCAAAAGATCCACGTTCCGCAATTCTTAAATGGAAAAATTCCTTCAGCATTGTCGGGCAGTTGTTGCCTTTCTCTGTTCCTCGAAGTGGAATGGCTGTATAATATACGCCTCTCTGACCGCGTGAGACGCATTAACTTTTTCATAATACCTCACCTGCTTCCAGTCTTCTGGTTCTTTAGTCCTTCATTTGCGCTTTTTTTGCGATTGGGTTCGGCGCAGACTTGTAGCATTTCCAACGTGTTAGTAGGCGCATGAGATTTTTCAATTTCCAGTTTCTTCCTATGGTAAGAATCTAATCTGGCGTAGTTATCTTCCACTTCTAATTAGTGAACTCGCTGAATACATACACATGGAACTTAACTTTCAGAACCACACGAGCTATTCATATAATTCCGAATTCGTTGAGTG
>CACRXP010001703.1:14499-35155 GCA_902702965.1 Spirometra erinaceieuropaei
TGCACCTCATTCAACACCTACTTCATCATCGAAAAAATCAACTCTATTGGCGTAGGCCTTTTCATTGGCATAGATCTTGTGTAGACTGTTTTCATCAAGGGGTTATATATCGCACAGACACTTTCTTCCTCAGAAATGACCTGCGATTGTCGACGATGTCCCGGGGCGCGCAAATTACCATCCTTCTCTGGGGAAGCAATTCTGGGTTCTCTGCTAATTACATTGAGTGAACGATCTCGTGAAAATTTGGCTGAAATCCTGAAATGCGTTTTCAACTAGGATGGACTGCTCAGCTGCGATTGTAATACTGACTATTTTGCAGCATAATCCTATAGTATTTCGGATTCGGCGGGATGTCGGCTTTTGAATGCACAGCTTTTCACTCTCATGTAGAAACCGTACTTGGTAAAAAATGACTATTTAGGTAGCATGCACTTTTCAGATTGATTTTGAGGTGGTCTTGCAAATTCAAATATCTTTTATAGAAACTACAAACAAAAGTACGCTTTCCTTCAGTTATTTGATATAAAATCACGTCGTCTCTACATTTTACATCGAAGAAGCCGTATAATTAAATTTTAAAAAGGTTTCTTATTATGAGATTTTTAAGACCGAGTAATGTCTATTCACACATCATCGTACTGATATTAACCCGATATTAACAATTCGCATTAAATGAAATTTCTAAAATTTCGTTCTCAAGCAAAACAGTGTATATGCCTGGTTATAAACAGCACTTGGCTCTACTGCACGAGAAACCAGCGGGCTCATTCAATTGCGCAGTTTATTGTTATTTTTATATTGGGGAATAAGTCAACACAACTTTACATGCAAATAAGGAGAAAAAAATAGGACATTTGTGCGCCCTTCGTTTAAGTCACATGCGAAAACTCATTCAAACATCAAACTCCCATTTCAAAAAATGGCTGTCCACACCGGACGTCTGGCACGAATATTTCTTCGATTAATGGGAAAACCTTCCCTAATATGGGACCTCTCTAAAAAGTGCTTTAATACTGAACTTTCTTAACCAATCTCTGTGTAGTTTGCATTTCTGTACGGTGAGGCCAAACATAATTTACTATTTTTGGCCGTTTCTTCCCCGTTCCTAAACATTACTAATATTTTTCTACCGTAAATTTAAGAACATGTCTTTTTCTTCTTCTTCTTCTTCTTCTTCTTCTTCTTCTATATATTGCAGTCATTTACACTGTTTTCGCTCGCTTTTAGACTCCGTTCTTCGATTAAGCATGAACGACAGAACGTTTATATAAATACTTATATTATGCTGAAACTGCTAGTGTTTTGCTCGTTTTAGTTCAGAATAAAATATGTGCGGAAGTTAAACTACACGACGAGTAGTGTTTCATATGTTCAAACCTGGAAATGACCATTCGGCGGCGGTAATTTATGTGACATCACGTAAAATCTTTCAATCGGCAAAACAATTTCGGTCCATTTAAACGAAGGAATCCCTGTCTGCGTTAATATTAAACTTCAGGGCGCCAAATCGCACAGATCTGATGATATGACTTTTAAGAATCGATGAAGCATTTGATTTTCTTAAAATAATCTTTTTGTTAGCAAATTGATTACCAAGGTTACTATCGGACATTAAATAAATTTTCGAGTCCGGCTAAATCTGCTTATCAAATCTTTTGCAAATAAATTACTTTCCCTTCAATGAAAAACTCGCTCAGATAAGCAACCGGAGTCTAGGGCATGAATTTACCTAGGAAACTGCACGAATATATTGCAACCTCAATTTTCTTTAAAAGTTATTAATATTTTGACTGATATAATTACGTAAACAGAATTTCTGCACATGAAAAGGGTATTCAGTTAAAAGAAATAGATAACCAAGCAAACTTCGCAACGCTAAGGACGTCCAGAAATTATCGCATCAGTTTCCTTTATTAGGTTTCGCGCGATTGGTCACGTACTGTATTTAATAGTTTAATAAACCTTTTTACAATAACAATAATAATAACAATAATAAGTTTATACTGTAATGAGGAGCTGTCTGCTGTCGACTTGGTTTCTTTTACTGTTTGAGAAACTTCTCCGTTAAAAGTTTGGGATGCTAATGCGTACTGTAAGAAAATGGGGTCGCATGCCATTATATTAATCAGCTTTCATTTGTGTCAGCATACAAAATTTACCGTGAAAGCGCTTCTGGCAAATTGCTGTATTCGTTCACATTGTTACAGATGTACTGAAGGCACAGCTCAGAGTCATTAGAGAGCCTACAAATTCAGTTATTAACTTGGATCAAGATCTGTATGATATGTGAGGAAACTCATTCAACATCAATGCTCGCATTCGTCAGTCGAATGCATAATAACGTCCGCTAAAGTAAACCAATGTTCTTTAGTAACTTTCGACGCATTTTTGAATGGTACTTTTTGTTTACAGTCAAGTATGTTAACGATACACCATCCTATAGAAATAATTAGCCTGCTTGAAAATAGCATTTATGAGACTTTTACTTTTCACGCAGAATAGTCTAGGCAGGCAGCTATCAGCAGATGTTCATCTATGTGTTCTATTTTAAACTCGAATCGATCCTTGAAGTGGATGTGCCTAAACGTTTTTTTAACTTGACTTACAAATCATTTTATTAGCCAGTGAGTAGTCCCACCATGATGAAATTAGAGGCACTTGAAAGGTTCTCCTTCCTAAAACTCGATTTTTCACTCTTTTTCAAAGAATACTTATTTTTGCCATCGGTCAAAATATACTTTTTACTCTTTTGTAAACAAAATAATTCACGGCATTCATCATTTTAAGAAGCATATGTTGCGTTGGGCATAAATAACGCGAACACTACAAGCATACGATTGATGAAAATCGTACTTTTTGAAAATTATTTAAGAGCCTAATAGTTTCTAAACAAAAACTTTCTGCGTCAAATTGTCCTTGTTTACACTAATAAGGAAGATCGTTTTATGCCTCCGATCAAGTCAACTAGTGAAGCAAATACTTAAATAAGACCTTTGGCCTCAAATATTACATGCTTTTTCCACGCGTCTCGGAGAGTGCTTTAATATTTACGTTCATCTATACAATCGGCATTCCCTAGAGCTTGAATCGCATTCCTGTTAAAAAAACATTATCTTGAATCTAAAATTCATCGCTTAAAATCGAAGTGAGAAAATGTATTTAGAACAAGGGTGGTTAACAGCGCGCGATTTTGTTCACTCTCTATTCTGACTGATATGTGCCGTCACATTTATAATGCCGTCAGCGACTCCGATCTAAGATGTGTTTATTAATTTGTATAGATGGAAGGGGGATTACAAATCTTTCTGGATTCATGTAATACGCCCTCGATGTTTTGGAATGGTAAACCTGTAGAGAAGCGTCGCCGAATGAAAACAGACAGGCATTCGGAGGTTTTCTTTTGTTTCATTCCACATTTCTACCTCTAAAATTAACAATACGATAGCTGATGAACATGAAGGTTACTTTCAGCTTTGCACAGGTCTGAGTGTAATTTACTCCGAGCTACATGTTAGCTTCCCTTTCGCGGAGATTTCTGGCACGCTTGGCAGTATCGAAGTTCGTTTGCTCACCCTGTATACATCGAGCGCCCACCAACTACTAAGAGCTGTCAATGAAATGCGCAGATAGACACAAAGGAATACATTAATGTGTATGCAATGTACATCAAAGTGGAATATGAGGCAGACAACTTACATCCAAGGCCACTAAAATCCGTTCGGTCCTCGTTTTAAACGTCTGCGCAAATGGGGCAAGACAAATTGTACTTCTTTCCGTGGATAACATAAAGATTTGTATTTATTTGCTTGACATTACACTGCGCGAAATTTAAACAGTCCAAAGCGAAAGAATTCAGTTTTGAAAATGACGATTAATACCACGATATTCCCTAACACAAACCTTGTTCCAGTTGCAATCAAAGTCTTAAAGGCAAAGACTGCCTTTTTCCTCCAAAGTAAAGTCCTATCGTTCTTCATATCGATATCAGAAGTATATTTCTGCATATGAAATGATGCATTAAATATTACGCATAGTTTAACAATAACTGCTAGCTTAAAAATATTGGTCGTCCGATTGCAGTATCTAACGCATGAAACGTACAGCTGGTTGCAAACCTTTCTAACACGGAAATACTCCTATCAGGTACAGGCACCAGAAAGGCGTACATTTCGGCAAAATACCCTTTTTTAACTGTAAGATCCAATTTGTATAAACATCGAAAATCGCTGTGTAAATGTATGAAATTTGGCAATCATTTCGAAAGTGACAGAAAGTGCCTCCAACCAACACTTTTTATTCTGTTTGTCAAGTAATACTTGGGTTTTCAAGGTAATGGATACCAGTTTCACATAAACGTTGGCTTTAATTTGAAAAATTTGAAATGACAGTTCTGGGGTGTTGGTGCTTATGGAATAAATCTGAGAAATAACACAACTGAGATCAGAATGTGGTAACTTTTCGAAGAGAAATACCTCTTCAGCAATAGGATTATTAAACATAACTTTTTGGCATAAGGCTGAAAATACATGGATTGGTAAAGGGTAATAAATAATGAAATCGCCTGACGTATTCCCGCTTAACACAGCCCAAAGTGCATTTTTATATTTTTAAATGTATTCGTTTTGTTACTGGCTTTATTATTCACGTTGTTGGCACGTTTTACTCAGTTAAAGTGGAGACTTTATACCAACATTTAAAGCTCGCCTACTTGTATCAGTTTGTGGTATCCCAATGCTGGCCAACTAAGGACCTAAAGTTTACATCTTTAGTCATTTCTTCAGCCACATGCAGCTGACATGGTGTAATTTGTCCTGTTGCAAACAATGAATGAGTAGCTCCGTTTTCCCTTCGATCAGTGAGCATAAGGCCGATGATTTTAGTCGTATCGCAAATTTAGGTCGGTAATTAAAATGCACAGTCAAAAAACGAATATACCTGGCCGCCCATTTTTGGCCTATCTCCCAGCATATACAAATAACTCTATAAGCCCGATGACTCTAAACCCAATGGTTCAAGATTTAGCTATTTCATCATTTAATGGTTCTTCATGGTTCATTTCTGGACCGCCATCGTCAACGTCTTCCGATCTTTTTCACTAGTGGGTACGACACCGCATATGATGAAGACCCTCCCACTAATGGTAAAATTAAGGTACCCATTGTCTTCTGGTATCTAGGGTACGTCAATCTCTCTGCTTTCGTCTTTGTCCATGAGTCCAACAGGGCCTTTGTAAGGTAGACTAAACTAAATAAACATTTAGTTTTCGATGAGAAAAGTTGGTGTCTAGTGATTTGAAGGTAGTGTGACAGTAGTGTCTACATACTCCCGTATGCAATCCCTTTTAATCTTTCTGAAAACAAATAATCACCCCATTTCAGCTGTCCCTCAATTAATGAAAATGTATTTCAAATACAAATAAATTATTAGAAACAAACAACTGATTACCTGCTCTTTGTCTGTGTGAACAAAGTCATCGTAAAAGGTAATCGCAATAAAAAGCTTGTTCTCCACACTTGACGGCCTATAGTTTGATCTCATAAATATATTTAAAGCATGTCCATATCTGTCATTCTGCGAGTCGAAAGGGAGGCCTGTGATGGCATTGGCGCCTTCGAAGGACTCCGGTGTGTCTGTTTAGTGTCACGAACTCTTGAGTGTGCTTTGTCAGTTCCGTGTCTCCCACACGTCAGCATCCGAATAAGTTCAGTCCGAAAGTGCTCGCTCGTAAGCAGATAGATGGCGATGTTGGTGTAAGAATCCAGAATTATGAGAAATTTTAGTAATTGTACGATTATTTTTTTGATAGCTACACCAATGTGGTTCTCGAACACAATTATAAAAAACACCGGCGCCTCAAGTATTGTAAATACCGCGGCAATGAAAAAAATTGTGCGCGTTGCCCGAACTTGATTTGTCAGCCTTGAAACATTCTTTTTCTCATAGCCACGTGGCAAAAGTTTCCCATGAGTATTTGTCTCGTGGAGAGTCGACTGACGACGAAGCTGTTGCTGAACTTCTGGAGAAAGAGTCCTTTTGGCCGCCGTTATTTTAGGCCTTAAAAGGGTCCAAATCATAAACACAGTTGCCAAAGCGACAATGCTGATCGGAATTGCTGACTGATATGCAAAAAATATTTTTTCGAAGACTCGTCCGTTCGTACTATTCATCGGCGGTAGTCTTATCACTTTATGTTCCAGATTGGTACAAACTATGGTATGCAGGAAGGTCAACCGGATGGCACTGAATATCATACCCAATGTGACAACACAGACTAACAATATGATTTGGCGATTAGGACTCAAAATCTGCTTCGATGATCGATGGGCTAGTGGACGAGTGATGGCTTCACAACGAGAGAGCGCAATCAGTGTAACGCACCAGTTGCGAGAGCAAATTGCACTGTTTAGTAGACTGAAAAGGATGGCGGCAAAAATGTAGGCCATCAGGGTTTCAGGACGAGGAGAGCCATAGTCTTCCCACACCTTGTGCACAAAAATGGATGTGTTCAGCCACATTTCGATTGATGTCAGCGCAATAAGACTCTTGCGCATTGAGCCAAAGCGCTTGGCGCTGTGTCGAGCAAGCACAATCAGGGCAACGAGTTCAAGCGTTATGGCAAACGAAGAGCAGACAAGAAGGCTGACGGAGATTCTGGCGTCTTCGCGCACTTCAGGAGGTAGCTCCTTGCAATTATTTAAGTACTGAAGATTAAGCATCCTGAACTATGCCTCTGCTATGTAGAGGCAGTAAGTAAAATGGGTTGAACAGTTTTTCTCCCGCGGCTTTGAAGCGCATACACAGAGAAATTACGAATTTCATTGGACAGCCGGCGAACCTCTAGACGAATCATTTATCACAGCATCTTTAGGCCTATTTGCACCAATCCCAGCAAGGAGTCCTTGCGTAAGTAACCCACTATAAGATTAGATCACAGAGAGAAAAAATAAAGCTGTAGCAGATAGCAAATCCTTTACGCACAAGAGAGTGACCGATGGCTTTTCTTATTTACAAAAGTCCAACCCCAATTAGCCTACAGCTTCTGCCTGGAAGCTCGCTGGGCCATTTGAATCGGGACTAAATATGCTAATTGATTTCACTCAACACGTCTTTAAATAGTTTAAGGAATGCAACACAAACAGAACAAGTAAACTAACACAGGTTTGTTAGAGATTTAGTAAAACGCTCCTCCCATTCGTTTACTTTTGTATTTTTTATTCCCGTGTCGTGCGAACGAAAAGGATTTGCCATCCGTTTCTCAATCAAAAAGACTAAGCTTAATGTTCTTAGGCCTTCGTAGTCAAAAATAATGACTAAAATAACCACTGCCCTAAGTGAGATAAGCATTATTTAGGGATTTCAGGTCCCTATCCCTTGGTTCAGACGTTCGTCCCTGTTAGGGATTCTTCGACAATTTCACGAGGTACACTTTTCCTAAATTACATTTAACATCTGCTCGACTGTTTCTCGAAGGCTGCTTATGACTTCAGCGTTTTTATTTTCTTTAAGAACACGAGCATTTTTGAACAATCAAGTAGCTTTACGTTTATTTTTATAAATTGAATCTGATTTCAAGCCACAACCAACGCCGAAATAGAATCAAGCCTTGCATGTCACACAAGAAGCGGTGGTATCGGACATTTTATGGGATGTAAAGCACGAAATGTGCCAAAATGCAATAGATAAGCTATATTTTTCTAACTGTAGCGTATAAACGATCTCCGAGGATATTACAAATGATGTTTAACTGCAGGCACATAATCCTACCTAATAGACAGACATCCACGCAACGTTGGCGAGGTTTTGAACGGTTACCTAAAATATTAGCAATGGCTTTTGCACGCAATTTGTCGCTAAACTCGATGTTTAACTCCTATCTCGGAACGAAGACTTGCGCACTTTTAGCAAACCTGGCATATTTAGGTAGGCGCAAAATGTCACAGAATCTCCTGAAAAACTGCTCATGTGTATGAGCACAGGCGCTGGCGCTGTGCATACTAAAGGCATTTTCGTTTAATGAAGACCACTGACCGAATCAAGACACGATTTCACCTCCGATAACACCGAAAGTCATGGGGACAGTTTGTTTATGTCTGCCACTTTATGTAGAGCTTTTATGCCGACGATCCGATGCAAAAGTCAACCACATTTAAAATTACGCAATAGATTTTGAACACTTATAGAATAAGACGAGAGGTCTGAAAGGACGTTAAGCAAAAAAACAGCATTGCCAGGATAACGGGCAGTTATGAGAAAACAGTTAAATGGGGGAACAAGTAGCCCAATCGTAAACCTACTCAACACAGGAAGGCCACCGAGTACGACAGCATGGGATTACGCATGTAAGTTAATTGGTCACCTTCATGCGAATGTTTTCTTCGCTTGGCGGGCGGTTGCTTATTGGAAAAGCGTGGTAGCAATAAAAAACGAGTGTTTGGATCATGGTCCTTTTGATTTCATATGATAAGAATGCTTAATTTAAATACCGTATAAACTCAGAGTTCAATGTGCAAATACTCTAACTCACGACTGATTTTTTCGTTTTGTAATTTCCAAAGCGTCCTTCTAAAGTTCAGCACATCATAGGCACTTTTATATTCTAAATGTTTGTAAACATTCCTTTGTACTTTGTGAGTATTTGATCGTTAAAACAAACAAATTCTCCAAAGGCAACCCTTTCGATATAAACTTAATGAGTAAGAAAACATAAGACGAAAAAGGGAAGTCAAGCGCACCAATCATCGAATTATTTGTTTGAGCTGTTACACTCATGCGGAACACAATTGCCTTGCATATCTACAGTAGGTGAGTTAACTCATAAAATGTCAACCGAAATTCCAAAATGCGTCTTCGTTTCATCATGCAACATAATTTTATAATAATTCAGTTTTCTTAGGGTGTTGGATTTCGAAAAATCTTCTTTCCAGCTGCCTGCGAAAACCACACTCTGTAAAAATATGACTGCTTAGGTAGCATGCATTTTTCTCATTAAATTTCGATGCCCCTTAATGTCCAATTATAGTTTACGGAAAACATGCATAGAAATATTTATTATTTTGGCCAGTCAGCAGAAAATTACGTCTTCCTTCGATTTTATAGTCGAAGAAAGTGTGTAATTTGGTTTTTTAACTGCGTATATCAAAATAATATGCTGCTTTCTCATAGGAGTACTATGCTTCTGCCATAACATCTTCTCTTCCAGACGCAGCAGATCGTTTTTAGACGTTTCGACAAAGGGATGTGTCCTATATATACGTTGTCAGGGTGCGGACAATCGGAGGCGCTATTTGTTGTAAGAGTATTTTTCGTTGGAAATTATGGCTTCTCAGACAATGCGGTCTGGGCGATTGATATTTGCTTTGCAATAACAGCTCCTCTTGAATAATTCCTTGCACCCTGCAGGAAACGATCAAAGCAAAGTAATCTTGAATATAAAAGAGGGTGATAAGCTGCAAAAATTAGCTTTAGTGTGTTGCTAGTTATAAAACAAGCCCTCAGTTGTCATGATTAAGTACATTATAATAGGAAAAATCAAAATATTATAATTATTTTGAAGAGCATTGGAAAAATATTTGTTCTCCAAAGAGAGCAAAATATTAGTCTTCAACGTTTTTAAAGAAATAACGATTGACCGCATAATTCCAAGGGTAAAAAAGACATTTTGCAGAAACATTTGTCATTTGTTTCCTTACGGCGCTCGAAACTATATCTGGAGTTTCAAGATTTTAACCAATTGCACTGACATTTTTTCAACTAATTTGACTTGGTCACAAAAACGCTGGTATATTAAGAATTTTCTCAGTGAGGCGTCCACTTATGCACTGCGAGAAGAATTTTTCCTGTATAAATTGTCGTCTAAGACGAATACCTAATGTGTATTAATGAAAAGCTTTACTATAGTATTTATATATATCAACCATTTCTTTTAAATTAATCTTCCACTTTAGATTACGCCGACGAAACCCTTGAGGACTTTGTAAGTTTGACGGCATAATAAAATAGTCGTCTGCTAAATGTTAACAAGAGGCTTTCGCGATATTTGCTGAAGTGTTAGTTTTTGAATTATTACCTATTTTTCAAACTTTCAGAATCTGCAGTCAAGAGGTGTGTAGTTATCGGGACAAACCGTTCACTAAAGCTACAACGACGCGTGATAATGGCACTGGATTTTTACAGATCGTTCGACAGCGCTTCCATAACATTTAGCTTATACAGGAAGAGACATGGGAAAGCGCTTAGTATAATTCTTAAGAATTTTCTAGCTAATTCCGCAGTGCGAGACTGCAGAACGCTTCTTTCCGACCTCAAACTAAATGAAACCTTGGTCATTGTCAAAATTTAATGATAAATCGCCGTCCGTTTCCATTTTTTGTTTTCCTTAAGATATAACTTTATTTTTTCAAGCCACCTTTAGTATTTGTCAACCAGTTTAAGCAACACTGTGATCGCGAGGTGCAAAACACTGCTCACCGGACAAAAATAAGGATTCATTTAAATTTCCACAGTGACGCAAATTAACTATTTATGATATATGACTGGCAGCTAAAACAAAAGATTTGTACCTTTGATGAAACCGAAATTTAAGAACTACCTGATTTTTGCAAAATATTTGACAAAAACCTGCAAGGGGATGGTAGAAGTGCTGTTTTCTTTGTGCGTAAATTCGTGCTAAACCTGTGGAAAAAAATTCAAAACAAATTGTTATGATGCCGGCTACGTTGTCGAATTCAGCGTCTTCACTCCCTAACTTGCTCCATTTGTGAATAAATAAAAGTTATTTTTCACTGAAATGAACAAACTGCTAAATTGTAGAATGGGGTAAAAGTAGCAGGAATCGGACGAGATTCCAAAAATCCCGCTATGTATGAAATGAAAAAATTCTATTTTTGTTGAACGCTTATTTGTAAAGCCTGAGGGATAGCGATGCGAAAGGGGCAACAGTAGCTTAGTTGACTTGTTCTTCCGGCCGGCTTTGGCGCGTGTCTGCTGAACTATGCGTATTTCAACAGAATAAAATTAACCGATGCGCTTATCGCCTATCCAATGCGAGTGGTCCTATCAATCATAGTAGTAGACACCAACAGTGGGTTATATTTGGTTATAAGGTCTGGTTGCAAATCTCTTGGGAAGCAAGCATAGTTTGACGAATCTGCCTAAGGCACAGCGATCTTTGTTTTACAACTCTACCATATCATGATTATGCCTCGACGGATTACTGAGGTTATAAAGACATTTCAGATGTTTTTTGTCTAAATGCTTTTCAAATATTTAAAAACTAGATCTTCTTCCATATGCTTGTGTCGATGGTCTGAAGAGCCTATCCGAAAATAAACCAGAGAACCACCACTCTCACAGGCTCATACTTCTTCTCCAGCAATAGCAGATTAGATTCTTGGGGAAAGTATCACCCCGTCGACTAACATTTAAAAATATCTTAGTTATCTTAACCGAATCCCATTGTCTCGCAAAATTTTCCGGGCTTCCTTGTGCCAAAGTATGTCCATTCTGCCTGATGCAGTGTCGAGAATGTGCCCACCAAGGCGCTTTAGACAAAGAGCGTGCATATAACTTCATCTCATCCTATTCCGCCAGGTAGACGTTTGCAGCAATTCGACACGTGCATGCTTAATATTCAAGAGGTAAACATAAGACCTGCGTCAGATCCTCCAGTGTTAACCCATTTCCCGACCTTGGCTGTCCATTTTCAATTAAGAATAAGTGCAAATCTCGTTTCTCAGCACATTTAGTCAAGCTAAATTAGGTCGCGCCTCCTTAGCATAGATATCTTGCTCACACTTACTACATGTCTGAAGACGAGCTGAGGAAGTAGACTCGAAAATTAACGGAATATAGTCTGTATATTTTCCCAAAAGACTAATTCGTCTTCGAATATGTTTCTTGGGATGCCGAGCTTCCAGTACAGCATATATACATTGAATAACTGATATGGTATACATTTCTTGGTGATACAATGAAAAAGAGAAGGCCCTCCGGAAAATCGAGTTGTACTAGTAAATTTTCAAGTCGGTGACACCGACCCCTCGTCAAAGGAAATGAACAGAAGAGAAAGCGAGATCGGCAGATTAGGTGGCCTGGCGCAACAAGTAAAATTCAAATTTTCTGAAGTGCCTTCTCGTTTTCAGGACAGCACAGCGGGCCCGTGGCCCAGTGGTCAGAGGCGTTGGACTTCTAACTAACAGATCGCGAATTCGAAGCCTAGGTGTTCCACACTTCGGAGTTGGGTATGGCTGGCCGATGACGGCTAATAGCCCGAAAAGGTCATTTCTGTATCCCTTGTCTTTGTCGGTAATAACATTCTGTATATATATATGTATATTAAGCTTGAATGCCACGCACAAATTCATGACTGCTTAATCCATGTGAGTCTTATTCATTGGCATCTATGCAAACATATTTTTCGTCCGAAACTTCTGCATAAATGTTAACATCTATGTTAACACGAAGTTTCCTCCTGAACAGTATCCAGCACGTAACCTAAAGCCCTGAAAATAAAGGAAAACGCGTTCTTTTAGAAAACATTTGCCATTACTTATTGTATTGCAATGTAAATTAGTCACAATTTTGCCGTGTTTATCATCATTTCCGTATAATATATCTGAACGTGCACGAGCAAAAAAATTTGGTCGCAAATACACCTTAAGTATCCAGACTAGTGGTGTTGCAAATAGCTGAAGCCATGCTCATTTGTAAATCGGTCTTCCTCCGTGCGGACATTTTTGGGGTGAAATGTTTCTTGGCCAAACTGTTGTGAAAACTTTTAGCACGTTATCCTTCATGTATGAAATAGCAACAAAATGCTTGCATCAACTTCCCGTTAGTTCTGACGCACTTTATTCCAATTTTTAATTTACTTCCTTCGGGACTGTTTGCTTTTAGAGGACGGGAAAATCACAGTTTGAAAGCCATGAAAGATACTTCTAGTCTTAGCACACAGTCAAATATGCATGTCCCAAATAAATTGGTTTCCATATCTAAGGTTAATTAGTATCTAATAACGGTTTTAGCGAGTATATTCAGTGTTACTCTGCGAGTATTTTCAACGGCACTCCGTCAAATGTTAAGATAGAACTGCGCAGTCGCCTGTTTGCTTGTTACTGGATAGTTGAAATAGAAGAAAGGAATACGTTCATTGACAGAAACGCCAGTGGACCTAGACACAGTACTGACACACTCTCGCAAAAGCATGCTTCCTACTTGCAATAAGCATTACATTTATTGTAGTCACTAAAAGTTTGCCAGCCAAGTTAATTTTTTACCATGAGTGGTTTCCTCTTTGGCAGGCGACAAATCAGTAAGGAAAATTTTGTTTTTGAAAAATCTTATTAACTGACCGAAGAAGACACTCCGGTGAACAGAAATCTCGTCTTACATGTAGAGGGGATGAAAATATGCATCGTTTAGGCAACTGACTGGTGCACCCATAATGACTTACTGCACAATTTAACTTATCTAGTGTTACTATTTCTCCTTTAGTTTGAAGTTAATGTATGATGTTTGAAGTTGCCCAGTCTTCTACAGCCTCCATTATTCTCTCCGCTTTGCGGTCATAGGGACTCAGGTGTCTTTGAAGAAGTCTCTTACGGATAGCTCACAGCAGTAAAGATTCCGGCGACAGACAGCGGCTAAAATAAATATCTGCATAAAATTAGCGAAAAAATCCATACTTATTTAGGCACCAAACCAAAGTCTGCGTCATCTGAGAATGAGACTAATATTTCTATCGCTTAAAATAATGACAATCTCAGTAAGGGGCTTCGCCAAGCGTGTTTTGATGCCACCAACCAGTCAAACGTTTTTAATTCAAAATTTAATGTTTATGCCAATATTCTTTATTAACAATTTTTGAGGGTTGTGGAATTTTAAATTGGTTAAAGCAACCTTTGCTGGCCGATTATTTGTGGATAATAAATTAATCTACTAAATAAGGGAGATGATTCAATGTTATTGATAAAATCCAAGTCTTAGTATAGTGACAAATGATTAGCTCGGGACATCAAACAGTTGCTTAATTTTATTGGCGGTCACCTACTGGGTCCAGCAAGCATAACTGCTCAAAAGTGATGTGTTAACTGTAAGTGTAAGCACAGGGGAAATATCTGGACATTTTACATTTGGGTTTCCAGTAGTCAACGCCGTCCAAAACGCTTACGCACGGCGAAACCCAGATGGTTAAGCCTACCAAAAACTGTCTTAATGCATCAAGACTGCCTGCGTTCTGGCCAACAGACATTGATATAGGTCACAGAAAATTGCCACTGCACACCGGTAGTCGTGAAGTGAAAATATTCAAACTAAAATCTCCAAGTGTTTTTAAAGCTGAGTTTACAATTCTGTAGATATCATCTGTGGACACCTGATACGCCACACACGAAAAATACCCCAAGTGTAAAGTTTGCTTCAGGCAAAAACCACGAACACATATGTACACACTGACGGCAAAGATGAACTAATTTACCTAACCGTAGAATGTAAACTAGGAAAAAGTGAATTATAACTCGGATCAAAAGAAAACCTTTTGACAAATAAAAAAAGTCCAAAAAAAGTCCATAGAGACAGCACATTTATATGACCTTTTGCGGACCTTATTGCCTTCCTAACTAAATGATATGAGGCATTTATTTCCTGTTTGCAAAAAATCTACACCAAAACCATATTTCAGAACAACAAAACCTTGCCTATTTTTGTTAAAAAATGATAAAACATGGATTAACACGCAAAGAATTAGTTTTGATATCTTATCATTCTTCCTTAGATTCCGGTTTTATTTGTCCTTTCAACTCGCCGACGCCAAATAAAATAAGCACTAAACCGAATTCATATATTATATTCTTGAACTGACGGACTTATCGGATCTTATGGGCTGTATTTATTCTTCTAAAAGCACGTGTGAAAATCAAATCTGCCAGAAAAAAGGGCTTTCGATGGCCTTGTTGGCTTTTAGGGGAGATATGCATAGAAAAATCTACATGAACGTTTACACGAGACACTTTACAACCTCCCAGCATATGATAGCACTGCATGGGTGACACATGTCGAGCTGAATACGGGGCGTATTATCAGTTTCCAATCTATACTAAGCCATTCTACCGTAACGGATAAAATGCAGGAACACTTATGTCTTCAACTGCCTAAATCAAAGATCTGTAATGGCCTGCGGAGGACAAATATGCAGAGCAAACCAATTTACAGTGGTCATTATGTCGCATTTGTTCTCTTTCCATATATTCAATGTGAATGATAAATTACAACATTACTTTACAACAGCTGTAGAGTTCTATATTATTTAAAACAGGCTAATTATTGACGAAAATGCATGAGAAAAAACATGATTAACAATGAATTGACAAAGAAGATCGCTTGCGAACCAACTAGAGAGTTGCTTGAACCCATTACGCACTGCACAAGAGAACGATAAGACAGATTTCCAGCCATTTTTGAAAAGAGGCGCGTCTCATACCTCATGTAAAAAAACCCGGAAAATATTCGGGCATGTAAGGTTCAGTTGACAATGACTTAGAAGAACATTTTCTTGCCATCACTAGTCCCGACGCTCTGACATGGAATTAGGTCCCCGCTTTACTGCAGGTGATCTTGCGCTAAATTCGGGAGGAGTTCCTATTGCTCTGTTCCAGCTTTAATCCCAACCCTCCTAACCCTAACACTAACCTCAAGCCTAATTCTAAGTCTCCCAGTCAAAACCGCGCCAAGACTAAATCTAACCTTACTGGACTTCAGGGCAAGGCAGCCCGTGTTAAGCAACGCAATATTCCTGTGCTTAAATGGTCTGGGATTAACAACATTCACACGTAGAAAATTTGTCGTGGTCTAAGAACACGCACCGGTGGGCCAAATAATCATCTTGAAAGCTGCTAACTGTCAAAAAACACTGGAATGAATGCACCGAATTGAGTCGGTTTTAGTCATTCGCAGATGTTTTTACAGGAATGAGAACGTCACGTGTGCGTATTGCAGCTAGAAAAAACCTGCCGCAAGGTCCTTAAGATTGACCTACACAGCATCCGGAAGACCAGCATCGGAATAGCTCAGTAAATTATGCTCTAAATATCTTCTACTTGACTAGTTCTTAAATCGTATTCACATTTCCGTCTCCATAACGTGGCTGACTTCCTCAACCTTTTGCGTAAGCGCATGCAGACACGGCGCCAATGAACTTTTTATTTTCATTTAAGCCTTTTTATATAATGCGGATCGGTTACTGCTGACCAGTTGCTGTCACCAAGGCCAACGTGCGGCCCAATGAAATTTGCCAGTTTTTGCCTGGAAAGAATTTGCGATACATTTCAGCTGACTGAGCAGGATCAACAGTATTTCATATCGGAGTCAGGATATGTTTGTCAGTGTCATTTTAATGAGCACAGAAATTCAAACAATAAACTGGACATGGACGGTAATTCAAGGCCAAATTATAATAGGACGTCTTAATTATGTGCAATTCAAACCATGAATTAGGCAGCAGGGTTCTCAGATGTTTATAATGAATTTTTATTCGCGGATTAAAATCAACATTTGAGTTAGCTGAACCTTTTAAAATATTTTTAATCACAAAGAAGGCTTGCCTACTATTCATTTGTCTTTATTTTTACAATGACTGAACACGCACGTAATAAGTTCTATTATCCTGCCTTCGCTAAGTTCGCCAGACAAGGTAGCGACACACCCCAAATCGCTGATAAGTGTTCCCAAAAAGGGACGATTTCACAAGCGGAATCATTTAAATAATTGACCTTACACACATTCAAAGGTTAATTAAGACAAGATGAAGGACGCATTTTGATCGAGCATCAGTCACACATCTAAATATAGGGAATAGGGACACTTAACCAATCACTAGTTAAAAATGACGGTTATGGTAGAGGGCATTTTTGTAGATTTTTAAATGCCTTCTTATATGCGCTCATATTTCATGGAAAGAAAATATAAGTGCTGCACATATTGAACCACTTTTTTTACCTTTCTATCCGTTTTAAAATATGGGCTTGGAGAAAGATGATATTTCATTTTGAACAGTATGATTTGCAATATTTTATAAACCTAGGTGCCCTCATTGAGGAGACATTGTTATTGTGCGTTTTCTCACCCCACTTTCATTGTATGGGTATCACAGAAGGTACACGAGAACACAAACACCTTTTTTAAGAATTTATAATATTTTTTCGGCTGTCTAAGCAAAACATCGAATTGAAAAATCCAGGAAGTGTACCGTTTTGTTGATATTTAAGGTTGCTGATGAGCTTATTTCAGGTATTTAACTTCTTGAAAGTTATTGATCATTTACATAGTAGCTATCTAGTGCAGAAACTGTCTTCCGTGGCAGAAAATCTTCTTCAATGCATAATGCATCACAGCTAAAACCATAAAATATATATTTTGATTTTCAACAAAGATATTCGACTCAGTGGATTCTTGAAACAACTGCAGTAAAACAGACCTTGTACTCATATTTCTATTTAGCCACTAGGTATGATTGATTTTTAATGTTACTAAGAAATGGCTACGTTGGTACATAATGATCAAACTTTCCGGATTTATGAATGTCTCTGTGCAATAAATACATAAGACTAGGCTATGGCCTCTGCAAAACGTTAAATTTGCTCGTCAACGTCTCGGCAAAGACGAGCGACTAGTTCAGTCGATCGACATTAAGAGTCCGTAGGTTCCCGCGTATGTGCATAAAGTTATTTACAAGGCGGTCCCACGACAGCGGATCATAGTAACTAATTGACAGCAAAAGCGTTGGCTAAAGTAAGTTATTAAAAGGCACATACGGTAAATAAGGAATCTGAAAATACGTCTAGTCTAGTGAAGGCTCTCTAGCAACCTTGACATCGGCACCAGCTAAAACCGGAAGAAATCCATCTGAATTTAAAAAAACAATAAAGTTCTTCACCCCAATATAATGCTGCTGGAAGATAGTAGACTTATAGGCCAAGCCGAGATACTGCAAGCGCTAAATTTGGTGTCACTTGGCAAACGTACATTGCAGAAATATGTATAGTACTTACTTGTGTGCATGTTCATGTAAGCTTCAGAAGATGTAAGTCGAAATGAGTGAGATAACGTTCAGAAACTCTTGCAGATGCCCTTCAAAGTGTTTAATTTTTATTGGTGCAGTCAAACAAATGCCTAACTTTGGGCGAAGGTTTGCAGAAGGATAGAAAAGTTGAAGCCTAAATGTAATCTACAAGCGTTGATGACAGAAAAAACTACCTGAACATTCAAAAGCGTCGATTTTCGCACGAAATTTGTAATGTTTATTTACCAAAATATCTCAGAAGCACAGCGTGGATTATAGAAATGCGTTTCGCATAACGTTTTAGTCTGCAAACATAAATGCACACTGTTAAACTTAGCACAAACTAGCTATTACGATTCTGATTATCGTATTTCTTCGGCCCAGTCACCGAACGATATGTCGCCAAAGCCCTAAAGGATGTCTTTAAAATATTTATATTCTTTCACCATAAATTTAATTCAAAAAACTGCACACAAATATAAACGGCAAGCATGCTTCCTTTAGGGTCCTCTTGAGGCAATAGCAATCCAGATATTCTCCGAAATAAATTTCGCAACAAAATAGCAGCGTTCACTTTCCGCACAATGCATATGAGAGAAATTCATATGGTGGAAGCGTTTACAAAATCAAGTAGATATAAAGCCCAATGCCATTCCACTCTTTGAAAAGGGTTTTACAACCGTAAAAACATACAATAATGATAATACTTATGCGGGCCGCGTCGCTCATATCCACGTGAGGATCTAAAAATAGGTAGCCCAACGCCGATGCTCGGTGGAGCTCTCTGACGATGGTTATAGTAGCTCGCAATACAGTGGGTGGTTTAACTCATGAAATATCGTGATCTAAATTTGAGGGAGAAATGTGTCGTGCATTTGGCGTCGTTACTGATGTATATTGAAGTGACCTGAGACACAAAAGGCCATCTACTGAAGAGGGGTTCATTTACGGCCAGTTTTATTAAAGGAAAACAGGCCAGGTTTGGGCTAAATCTGCCCTTTCTCGATATCCGTACAATTTCCTACGTTGTTAAAAGCTGTAAATCAAAACTTCATATTTATGTGCATTGTGCTGTAAACGACGATTAGTACAAACAGGAATAGTACGAAATAAATCCCATCTGGAAACGGAAAATTCGAATTTGCCACCATGAAAATCAGATAAGAGCGCATTTGAGAGCTTTCATTATTTTCAGGAAAATAGAGGTGAATTCAGCCTATGAAGCTCTCTTTTGTAAATTTATGGAGTCCCATGCCATGAAACGCTGTAATAAACTTGTTTGACAGTAGTTTGTATTTCCACACCGATAACTACTAGGCATCGGCAAATATATACTCAGTACCCGCGACATGGTGTCATTTTTCTGTGTCACACCGTGTGATAATGATGTTCAGACAATATTGTCTCGGAATGGTTGTCGCATGAGGCGTAAGCAGGTATTTTTAATATTAGTAAGAGAACTCCGTTGCGAATACTTAATGATAGAACCGTACCCAAAAAATCAGGGTAGACAAAAACGACCCAAAAACAAGCAAGACGGCGAGTTCATTCGTTGTACACTAAAAGTACAATTACTTGCCCACTAAGACCATTCGTGGAGAAAATCTGTCGATGTGCTCTGTGAAAATAATTAGAAAAATGATGCAGGAAATTAAACTTCATCAAAAAACGCCATGATTAAGCCAAGCAAAAAACGCATTAGAGCGCAGAGTGTCATTACCGACAAAGACAAGGGAGAATGGAAAGGTCATTTCTGGCTTCTTAGCCGTCGTCAGCCTGTCACACCCAACCCCGAAGTGTGGCACACCAAAGGCTCGAAGTCGCGACCTTTTAGTTAGAAGTCCACGTCTCTAACCACTGGGCCACGAGCCCGTTGCCTTGTCGGTTTTCGATCGGAAATATGCAATGGTAGGGTGGGCGCTCACCGATCGTTTTTATGGAACTCACTCGTTCCGATGCGCCTTACGTTGTCTTTGCTAGTAATGCCATTCTGCCCATATCGTGCGCCACTGTGCGGCTGCTGGTTAGGCTCGATAGAGAGCCCGTGAGGCACATGGGAACGAGTGAGTTCCGTAAGAACGATCGGTGAGCGCCCCCTACCATTGTATTAGAGAGCGTTTTTATTTGCTGAGAAATATATTGATTGCTGGCCTTCATTCTGGAAAATCATTTACTTCTGTGATGAGGTCTCATTTCGAGGAAAGCCAATGAAGTTAACTCAGATGTTCATATGCGGAAAAAAGCTTCCCGAAAGAGCCCACTATGCCGTCGGCAACCTCCAAGAATTGTAGACGGTTGGTGGTTTGGATAACTATTAAACTCAGAGAGCGGCCAGTCTGGAGGTCGACTACGGACACCATTATGAGCAAGGTGTTCGTTGAAATTGTAAAGGATGTTTTATATTACAACAATATCCACCGAAGTCGACTGGATACCATACTTTTACCCGAAAATGTTTTGTTCGTCGTTCAAATAAAGTATTGATTTAATAACGCATTCAACCGCAATCTGACTTTTAGACAATGGTCAGCCTCTCCGCATGTGGTATCCAGCCGATTTTTATCTCTGCCGACAGCCCGGATCTTAATTCCATCGGAAAGA
>CACRXP010001704.1:0-22401 GCA_902702965.1 Spirometra erinaceieuropaei
CATCAAATCCCCTTGATAAAGACTACTGATGGCGTTGAGATCGCTGATAGTAGGGATAAAGCTGCGTATTTCTCACGGTTTTTCCAATCAGTTTACACAAACGAGGCGAGGTTTCTTCCTCCCTCCACAGAAGAACTGCCGACTCCAAGCGTCAGTGATATACTCTTCTCAGAAGGCATTGTCCGAAGAGAATTAGAGGCATTGAACGAATCGAAGTCGCCAGGACCAGACGAGATTCCATCCAAGCTTCTGAAGGAACTTGCCCGTGAGCTCTCTGTGCCTTTGTCGATGCTCTTTCAAACGTCATTTGACACTGGAACACTTCCTATCGATTGGAAGCTGGCGCATATCACTCCGCTACACAAAGGAGGTAACAGGGCAGCGATGACAAATTACCGGCCCATAAGCTTGACATGCATTCTCTGCAAAGTTATGGAAAGGATCATAAAGTGTGAACTAATGCAATTCCTGGAAGTTCACGGCCTGCTATCGAAATGCCAACATGGGTTCCGAAAAGGAAGATCCTGCACGACAAACCTGCTGCAATCTCTCCAGCGCTGGACCCAAGCTCTCGACGACAGGCACGCGGTCCACATAGCCTTCATCGACTTCCAGAAGGCTTTCGACACTGTGCCACACCAAAGGCTCTTACATAAGCTGAAAAAAATAGGGATCGGTGGCAACTTCCATAAATGGATCGAAAACTTTCTTGTGGGTCGACAGCAGGTTGTGTGCGTCGGTCGGGGAAAATCAGATCCGGCTATGGTCGAAAGTGGTGTCCCCCAGGGTTCAGTACTGGGACCCATTTTGTTCCTTATCTACGTGGACGATGCCGCAAGAGATTTGGACTGTGAAGTAGCAATGTTTGCGGACGACATGAAGATATGGAGTGTAATTCGTGGTCCTGCCGATGAAGACAGACTGCAGATGAACCTGAATCGGTTGGAGGAGTGGTCAAACCGTTGGCTCCTGCGGTTCAACGTTGCCAAATGTAGCATACTTCACCTAGGCAACACAGACAGATCCGCCAGCACAAGAGGCTACTTTCTGGGCGGTGCAGCCCTACAAGAGGTCGAAGCCCAAAAGGACCTCGGTGTGCTTACGACGAGTTCCCTAAAACCATCCGCCCACTGTTCGAGGGTGGCAAAAACCGCAATGTCCGTACTGTACGCCATCAAGCGTGCGTTTATGGACTTTGACGAAGAAGCCTTCTCTAAGACATTCGGAACATTCGTCCGGCCGCATTTAGAGTACGGCATACAAGCTTGGAGGCCGTGGGGTGTTGTGGATCAAAACTGCCTCGAAAGAGTCCAGAGGAGAGCCACGAAGATGGTCAGGGGTCAAAGCTCCTTTCCCTATGCGACCCGCCTAGTAAATCTGAACCTCTTTCCTTTGAGTTACAGGCAACTTCGCGGAGATCTCTTGCAAGCCTTCCGCATTGTAAAGGGGTTGGATTGCAGTCTGGCCTTCGAGGACTTTTTTGAATTTGCTACCACGACCAACCTCCGAGGTCACCCGTTAAAACTGCGCACTCAGCAGGCACGGCTGGATGTGCGGAAGTTCTCCTTCTCGGTTCGGGTGGTCAAACCGTGGAATGAGCTTCCCGCAGATGTTGTGATGTCACCATCTATACAAAGTTTTAAGAAGAATCTGGAAAGAAGGAGAGCGAACAATCAGAAACTGTGCGGCCACGACCTCTGAAAATTGTTTTGAACAGTAAAGAGGAAGCTAACTTACTTCTGTCCAGGAAAAGCAGCCTCCGAAACTCGCACAAGGACGTTTTTTTCAGCCGGACTATTCTCCAGCGGAACGTCTGAAACGCCGCGAATTGGTAACGGAGTTGAAGAGGAGACTTGCAGCGGGAGAGAGCAACTTGGCCATTTTCAGGGGACGAGTAATACAGAGGAACGCGATGTTGTTTTGGAACCAGCCAGTCATCATGATGGCGGCAGCAACATAATATTGGCAAACCCGAGACAAACCGAACGAAGCACTGTCGAATGTTGCAAACTAAAATTCTTTTACACCAATGCTCAGAGTCTGTTTTCCAAGCTTGACGAACTGAGAATACAGGTAGACGATACTCTTCCCGATGTTATAGCAATAACTGAAACGTGGCTGTCAGAGGACGTTGGCGATTGCGAGGTAGCATTAACAGGATACCATTTGTTTAGGAGAGACAGGAGAGGCCGCCGGGGTGGAGGAGTTGCCATGTATGTCAAGAGCAACCTAGCAGTGTGTGAGAGGACCGACAAGATTTCTAACGACACAGAGGCAATTTGGCTGACTATAAAGGCGCGGGGATCTCAGTCCCTCGAAGTCTTAACTGTATACCGGCCCCCGCAGGCGGATCCCGACCCAGATACTTGTCTACTGAAAAGCATCAAAGAGATCGCCAGCCGACCAGACGTTGTTATCATGGGGGATTTTAATGCACCATGCATTCAATGGAGCGATATGCATGCGAAATGCTCGATGAATACCTTCGATTACCATCTACTAAAGACAACTCTAGAAGCTCTACTCACGCAACATGTCCTGTTTCCAACTAGAGCTCGTGGAGCGCAACAGGCCAGTTGTCTCGACCTCGTTTTTACCAAAGATCCTGACAGTATAGACGAGGTGTACTACCTACCCCCGCTCGGTCGATGTGATCATGCAGTGCTTTTATGCGAGTACTTGCTGTATTCTGAACCGTGTTTAAACGACAATACGAGGCCAAATATATGGAAAGGGGACTTTCGCCAAATGAGAGCTGAGGCATCACAAATAGACTGGGATGTTCTCTTCTCCGGAAACGTTAACGAGGACTGGAATTTATTCTAGGATCGTTTACTGCATCTAATGAAGAACCACTGTCCCTTATCAAAGCCTAGGACATCCAACCGCCCTCAGTGGCTTACACGAGAACTCAAAAGGGAGATCAACAAGAAAGGTAGGTTATGGAAAAAAAATTTCGCGAGAACAACAATAATGCAGCGTTTACAGAATACAAAATTCAAAGAAATAAGGTGAAAAGCCTGATTTTCAGGAGGCGACGGGATTTTGAGAGTAATTTGCTCCACCAAGCCGTTAAAAATCCGAAATTGCTCTACAGCTATTTGCGGAAAAGCACACGTAACAGGAATCCCATTCCTGTTATGAGGGGTGATGACGGCTTGGAGATATCGGACAGTACAATTAAGGCTGAGCACTTTTCTCAATTTTTCCGATCCGTTTTCACAAGAGAAGCGGACTTTACCCCATCTAATTCTGAGAACATGAGAGATCCCACTATCGAAAATATTGTGTTTCGAGAAGAAGCGATTTTGGAAGAACTGAAAAGCTTGAAGGAATGTAAATCTCCCGGTCCGGACGAGATCCCAGCAAAGCTGCTCTTTGAGCTTGCCCAACAGCTGGCCAAGCCACTATCCTTTCTGTGCCAGAAATCGTTTGATGCTGGAATTCTTCCCACGGACTGGAAGACGGCCCATATTACACCTCTTTACAAAAGCGGTAGTCGTGCTCAGGCGACAAACTACAGACCCGTCAGTCTGACAGCAATCTGCTGCAAAGTGATGGAGAAAACAATCAAAAAGGAGTTGATGGCTTACTTGGAAACCCACAACCTCTTGTCCAATACACAATATGGTTTCCGTAGGGGAAGATCATGTGTTACGAACTTGCTATACACAATGCAAAGTTGGACACGAGCACTGGACGCAAAACACACCGTGCATGTTGCCTATATTGATTTTCGGAAGGCGTTTGACAGTGTTCCGCACCAGCGTCTCCTACACAAGTTGAGAATTATGGGCATCGGTGGCAAACTTCTCAAATGGATCGAAAATTTCCTTGTCGGCCGCTCCCAAATTGTCTGCGTAGAACAACAGCGATCAAGGTGCACATTCATAGAGAGTGGGGTCCCACAAGGCTCGGTGCTCGGACCAACTCTCTTTCTCTTGTTCATCAATGATTGCGTAGATGGGTTGGACTGTGATTGTGCCATGTTTGCGGATGACATAAAAATCTGGAAAGTTATCCAGAATGCTGCCGATGAGACCAACTTCCAAGAAAATCTTTGTCGGTTGGACGAGTGGTCCCGCAGATGGCTCTTGTCCTTCAATTTGAACAAATGCACCATTCTGCGCCTCGGAAATCAGACCCCTAGTACGCGGCAAACCATCTGAACGGAATGCCACTCCGAGAAGCAGAAACTCAGAAAGATCTCGGAGTTTGGGTTGCAGACAGCCTAAAGCCTTCTACACAATGCTGTAAGGCGGCCAAGGCCGCAACTTCAATGCTATATGCCATCAAGCGGGCATTCGTAGTTTTCGATGAAGACTGCTTCACCAAAGTCTTCGGCACGTTTATAAGGCCCCATCTCGAATATGCCATTCAGGCCTGGAGACCGTGGACGCACCAGGATTACGATCTGCTCGAAAGGGTGCAGAGGCGAGCCACAAAATTAGTAAGAGGTCAAAGTGCACTGCCATACGAGATCCGCTTAACTAACCTTAATCTCTATCCTCTGAGTTATAGGCAGTTGCGCGGAGACATGATACAAACTTTCCGTATCGTGCGCGGCTTGGATTGTGCCCTTCGGTGCGATGACTTTTTCCAACTCGCCACCACAACTCACCTCCGGGGACATCCCTTCAAGCTACGTGTGCCACAGGGTAGACTTAATGTGAGAAAATATTTCTTCTCCAACCGTGTCGTGGAACCGTGGAATAACCTGCCCGAGACGGTTGTTATGTCTCAATCTGTGGAGACATTTAAATGTCGCCTTGACAGATATATGCTGCAGCAACAAGCGGACTATGTGACTTTTTAACCATGTGACTAGTGACATATGTGAATCAATGTATGCATTCACTTAATGCTGTAATTTCTTCACATTTTTGCCTGTTTATCGATTTTTTATGTACAAATAGGGAGTTCAAAGGCGTAAGCCTATTTCCCTCAAATACACTGACTGACTGACTGACTGACTGACTGATATTTATGTTCCGAAATGACCAAGAGCGATGAGAAGTTGAGCTCACCCCCTGTAACTCCTTCTCATTTTGTCCCACCATTATGGGCGTGTTCAAACTATTTCAGCCCAGAACATCTATCTGTAAACCACATATTTTTTACGTTGCAAATAGGGTACTCAAAGGCTTACGCCTATTTCCCTCAATAAACTGAACTGAACTGAACTGCCCTGACGATGTCAGTTCTGAATCGCGTATACAATACCACATGCAGGCCAGTCCTGTCCGACCCGTATACGTACCTCTTAAGACTGACATTTATTTCTGCCCTGACGATGTCTGATTATAATCAAGGCCGTCATTTATTTCTGCCCTGACGATGTCCGATTATAATCAGTTGTATACCGCGACATGCAGGCCAGTCCTGCCCGCATTTTTTTGTTACTATTTTTTATCGGGGATTTTTTTCTCCTGTTAAATTAATCCATTCATTTGTTGGTGTTTTTTTCACCTCTCGCCAGTCATTGTTCTCAACGGACTACTGATTCAGTAACGATGAATTTCATTTTCTACAGATTCTGCCTACCTCGTCTAAAATCCACAATTAAATTTATTCTTACTTGCTTTGATGGAACCCCGACGGGTCTTTAATAAATATTATTATTATTAAACGGCAAAAGCCAGTTCTGTGACCATTTCTCAGGTTGGGTCAGGTCTGCCTGCAAGCGCTCTTTGTCAAGTTCAGTTCGAATGGCGCTCCAAAGTTTAACATCATCAGCGAACATGGCGACATCCCGATTCGGTTCACTGACGCAGTCGTTGACGTATATAATGAATAGGGAAGGCCAAGGACGGAGCCCTGAGGAACACCGCCTTCAACCGCTACCTTCGCCAACTGCCTGTCACCGACGTGGACAATTTGAGATCGACCGACGAAGAAGCTTTGCATCCACCTCAGGAGATTATCCCTAATGCCTGTTCGACTGAAGGTGTATCGGAGACGCTGGTGTGGTATACTGTCGAATGTTTTCTTAAAGTCGACGTAGACTGCGGGCACTGCATTGCCGCCATCAACTGCCTGGGTGCAGCGTTCTAAACAATAAAGTAGGCCTGTCACGCATAATCTGCCTCTACGAAATCCGTGCTGGGCATCGCATAGCAGATTATGCAGTTCTAGAAGGCGCATTATTTCTCGTTTAAATATTTTTCCATATTTTTGCAGTAAACTGAATTAAGGCTCATTGGTCCTTCGGTGCTTCTGTTCGGACCAACCCCAACTTCATGAAAGGAACTGGTGACTGATGATATCCGATACAGCCTGACCCCTCCCATTCTTGATTCCCATCATTTTGTGGGCAGTAGTTTTTTTCTCCTGAACCCTCCAAACTATAAAAACCACCATCAACTCTATTTTTATTCCTTTGTGACAGGTGTTTTTTTTCACTGTTGGACGGATTTGTGTCTAACGCTTCCTTGACAATGCATGCAAACTGGCATTAAATTCTGTTATTATTATAAAGGCGCAACCTTCTCTCAAACGTATGCAGAGTGTCTGAAGATCCTGTATTTACTGGAAGCTTATTGTAGAGGAAAGTACACCTGGAAGCGAAAAAAGAGAGCGTAAGAGGTGGAGGAAGCTAGAGGATGTATAATCAAGGAAGAATTGCGAAGATTGTATGGGCGACTACTAGTGGTAAGGGTTGAAATCCGAAGGAGATTTGAAGTATTATTAGGGCGAAAGAAGAGACAGAGGCCTGCTTTCAATCTTCGAATCCACAAAAAATTTAGGTTAGTCAACTGACATCTATCTGAGTGGGAAATATTTGGATGTTCCACACTTAAGACTCTTCTGTAAAATGTCTTTGAACATATGCAACTTTTGAACGACTAGCCTAGTTCATCAAACCAAAGAATGGGCAGAAATACTTAAAAATGGAAAGTGAAAACATTCGATAGATCCCTAATTTGATTTCAGGAAGATGGCAATTGTGGGAAACAAAGCCACAGACCTGGGCAGTTTTGGTCTTAATTCTGTTAGCGTGTGGCGAGATATCTAGATTGATAGTGGCACGTTCAGTCATAGGAATGCCTTGAAACATCACTAGTTGCGGTAGCCTATCAGGTCCAAAACACATATTAGGACATTTAGATTGACAGAATTCCATTAGCCGGGTTATGCTGCACGCGAAAAGGACAGGAAAGTCAGCATAGATTTGCACATGGCAGCTTTGGATAGTAAATTTATAGAATGAATATATGCATTTGAGGTCATCAACATAAATAAGCGATTGAGAATGTTCAACTGCTGACGAGAAATCATTTATGTAAAGTAGAAACAAAAGGGGAACTAAAGCGGTACCTTTGGGGGCACCACGTACAATAGGGCTCTCATTGGAAAATAAAGATCCCACTAAAACCTTTTGTTTACTATTATACAGGTCTTACTGAAGTCAAGAAGGGAACTGCAAAGTCCCAGAGCTTCTAATTGAACCAAGTAGCTTCTATGTGGCACTTTACCGAAGGCTTTACTAAGATTAAAATAAATAACGTCAACAGACAAATGTTCACTACAAAGAGAATTAAGTAAATTGAAAAAGGACAAGAGCGATTGGGTAGAAGCCATATTGGGAAGGGCTAATAAGTTGACTGGCTATACAAAGGTCAGTTATTTTCATAGCATTAATTTTTTCAAAGAGTTTAGCAAGAAAGTGTGTCTTGTGGACACCTCGATAGTTCTGAACATCAGAATGAGAGCCAGATTTAAATACTGGAATAGAAACAGAAGTTTTCCAATATTCAGGAAAGAAACCATTTTCGAGAGGGACTGAAAAGGGTTTGCTAAGCAGAGGAGGAAAAATCACTTAGTTTTGTTATAAGAGAGTTCGGAAAATAATAATAATAATAATAATTTTATGTAATGCCAGTTTACAGGCATTGTCAAGAGAAGCGTTAAACACAAATCCGACCAGCAGTGAAAAAACTCCTGTGGAAAAGGAATAAAAATATAGTTGATGGTGGTTTTTATGGTTAGGAGGGTTCAGGAGAAAAAACTGCACGGTATCGGAGATTATGAGACGCCAATTGCTTTCATTAAGTTGGGGATAGTCAAAGTAGAGGCGTTGAAGAACAGCTGTCGCTGTTGGCCAACGAAATTTTCCCTGGTGAGACCGGCAATAGTGTTCAGAGACCACAAACGCCCTCATTACGGTAGAGTCGATCAGTGGATTCAGAACCCAAAATTTGTTCGAGCATTTCTGAATGCAAAAATCGAATAATAGTTCTCTTAAATAAAGGATAATGTTGCAGAGTTTTCACACTCATTGGTAGTTTATTCCAAATAGCAATTGCACTTACAGAAAAGAACCGACGATATTTAACAGTACGTGCCAGAGGAAGAAATAAAGAGACCTCACGGTGACTGTTACGTCGGGGGTGGATATGATGTCTTAAAGAAGTGAGTGGGCTAAATGTGTGATTATATAAGAGTTTAAATAGCAAAAATAGTCCCTTTTGGAATCTACGGAACCATAAATGATCAAGACCGGTAAGTCGACAACGTTCTTGGTAAGACAAATGTCGGTGTTCTGGGGTTAAAATTCTCTTGGAAAAAAGGTGTTGAACGGATTCTGTTTTCTTCCGCTCAGTAGCACGCATGAGGCTAAATAAAAATGAACAGTATTCCAGACCAGGTCTAACGTACATGTTGTAAAAGCGCATTCTGATGTCCCTAGTTTTAAAGTTTCGGAGAATAAACCCGGTCGTTCTACGTGCCATGGAGACTATCAGGGCATGGTGCTCCGACAGATGGAGACTCTTGGAGTATGCTACGCCCAGATCCTTAATAACCCCAGGCACATTTATGGCGTGACTTTCAATACTTAGTTGAGGTTTGTGGTCGTCGCCAACCACCATAACTGAGCACTTACGCCAAGAACGAGAAAGGCGCCATGCGTGGCACTACTGGGCAAAAGCCTGTAGATCGCTCTTTAGGAGCTCAGGCACGATGTCACGATCTGTCGGCTTATATGGATATGCAACTCTACGCTTATCGGCATACATGAATATTGCCCGTATCTACTGAGTGCGAGATAGTAAGCTGGTTTACCAGTTTTTAAGTAGTTCCATGAGCAAAATGAATGATGCTGAGGGAGGCATCAGACAATGGAGGAATTGAGGGGATTGGGTCAGTCGCCATGGTAAACTTTTCGGGAAAGAATGAATTTAACATTTCTGATTTGCCTGACTCCTCTGTAATGAAGGTATCGTTGGTACTAAGCAAAGGCGGAATGAGTTGCTGGGTATTAGCAGATGATCTATGACGGCAGATCTGAGCAACTGATTCAAAGACATTCACGCCATTAATAGTAAAGATCCTCTACGCCTAATTTTTGAAGCCAAATGAAATATTTCAGCGATTCTTAAGTAAACAGATAGTGAGCTTAAGGAAGAATACTTTAGTTGCTTCGGTAGCATTTTCAGTCTGTTTTTAAGAAAATGTGGGACAGCGGTGTGGGGAGTTGCACTCGATCTAAACGTCTTCAGTGGGATGAGATCGAGAAAGCCTTCTGTTACGTACTGTTACATTTTGTAGAAAAAAGTCGGCCGATTAATGGAAAAAATATTGTGACAGTCGAGAGTGCTTGTAAAGTTATTTACTAATTAACAAGAGGCAAAAATTGTTGAGAAAATACCGCTTCACTGGGCAAGTCGGGTATTTCAACACTCACAAGACACAAAGAAACAAACTGAGAAGCATGACTATAAAAAAGCACCTAGAATGTGAGAAGAATTTGACACGAAAAGCAACACAGAACCCAAACTTACTCTACAGCTACCTCAGAAGAATATAAAAGGAGCAGACACCAAATCCCCTTAATAGGGACTAACGGTGGCGTTGAGATTTCTGATGGCAAGGATACAACAGCGTATCTTTTACAGTTTTTCCAATTAGTCTACACAAACGAGGCAAGGTTCCTTCCTCGATCCACAGAACTACCGGCTTTAAGCGCAATTTATATACTCCTCTCAGACGGTACTGTCCGAGGAGAATTAGAGGAATTACGCGAACCAAAGTCGCCAGGACCAGACGAGATTCCACCCAAGCTTCTCAAAGAACTTGTTAGTGAGTTTCTCTGCGATTACGGCCAGCGACGGCAGCCCGTTTTTGCACAACCGTTCAAAATCCTTAGGCTCGAGATAAGTTGAAATCCATTTATAACTGAAATATTTGACATATTTCTGCGTCGATTTTGCGTCGATTTTTATTAGCTGTCGAAAATAACACAAAAATCCATTACACTCTCTCCATTTAAACATGACTGATGTTACGTTTGCTGTCGACAAAGTAGATCTTTCGGCCATCGTCCGTTTACAGAAGTTCATCAAGAAACATGAACATATTTTTATGATTCTCGATTTACTAACAGACTCAAATAGATTCACGAACAAATAGATTCACGAGCCTACCACAAATTGAATCGATTATACACTTAGTTTCGTCAGAAGTCGCGGATAGATCGAAACGCAGGCTCAATCTAATTATCCGTAATATACCCCACACCGTTAATCCGACGCCATCAATTCAAAATTCTATACATTCGTGTGGCTTAAATATCCGAGTAGCTAACACTAAAAGACTTCACTCCAGAAGCAAAAACAAACCCGTCTTAGTAACATTCTACTCACAGGCGGAAGCTGAGATTGTCCTACAAAATCCCGAAGCAAACAGAAATCTGCGGAACCTAAACTCGTTTATAGGTCCAGATTTGACACCTATGCAAAGACGTAAACTTCGGGAAAAAGACACCAGCTACAAATACGATAATCAGCACTCCGGTCCCTCAACTGAACCTTTAGCCACTACTTCTACTTCTAGCACTAATAAAAAGAAATACACAGGCCAGCGTAAACCAAATGATAAACCCACAGCCCCCGCAGAAGGACCTCCAGCAAGTACGTCTGACTCTAGTTCTCATGATAAAAAACGCGCAACTGCAAAAGTATTTAGGACTGTTGGTCAGAAACAAACGAGGAAGGCACAACAAAATAACAACGTTCAACCAGAACAGAACGTTGATGCAGATCCTGGACCGAGTCATGTGACACCTTTAGATAGCAGTATAAGTTTTACTCCATCCCCCAAGACCGATCAGTCAGTACTAGAAAACGACTACCAAACAAGACACATAAACCAAAAGGCCTTACTAAGCACAACAACACAACCAAAACGCCCTAGGTATGTTGACATAACAAATAGAAGCCCACCAAACTCTAACCAAAAACAAACAAGCTTCTATAACGGCATCTCGACTCCCCAAAATCCACCTGCATGGCATAGGAATAAGCCAAATCACTCTAGCATTCCAAACTCCTTACCACCTAATTACAACCCTACAAATTACTTTGGCTTTTACACCTCCCCAACTGAAACTCCATTTAGGTACAATTACCACCTAGTTAACGCACCTCCCCATATGTACCCTCAGTCCATACACACTAGCCCATGCACTCACACTACGCCATACGCATCACCATATCCTCTAGGAATCACACACCTACCTCCATTTAGTCCATCACTCACTCAAAGTAACCCCAGAAATCCTTTTTTTCACCACAGCCCACCTCTTCCATATCCGACATCCTAAAGATAGCTCTTATAAATTCCAGATCGATTGTCAACAAAATATCCCAACCTAGAACTTTTGTTGAAATATATAACCCCGATGTAATTTGCATTACAGAAACATGGGCAAATGAGCTTATATCGAATGCTTCACTATATGTCCCAAATTATAATTTCTATCGACGGGACCGTGCTAATAAAGGAGGCGGAGGTTGTCTTATCTACATCAAAGCTACCATTGAGCAAAGTGGTATTGATGTCCCAACCGAAAACTTTGCTGGAGAAGCGTGTTTTGCCACAAGAAAATCTCATGCCCAGGAAAACATACTAGTCGGATGCCTCTACTCCCCTCCAGAATGTAGTAGTGATGACACAAGCCTCAATCTCTTAATAAACAATATAGCTAACATAAAAACTGAATATAAGATAATTGCGGGCGACCTAAACCGCCCAGAAATAGACTGGGTGGAATTATTAGCACCTACCAGGCACGAAGAATTCTTGTCTTCAATTATCTTTAATAACTGGACACAAATAGTTGACAAACCCACCCGAGGAAACAATATACTAGACGTTATTTTCACCAACGATATCTGGCCCCTCTATATGCACTACGACTGCGCAACCTTTGAAAGTGACCACAAAGCAATAATATCAACACTCCCCTTAAACGCAAAACTAGCACCCCATTTTAGTAACACCCGACTAAACCCAAAAAACTTGACGAGGACTCCATGAACAACTATATTAGATCATTGGACTGGAGCCCATATCTTCTTACAACATCCCCTATGGAAGCAGTTAACCTATTATACTCTGTCCTATTTGTAATTCGAGATACCTTGATAGACGAAAGACTCCCGTATAAGAAATCACCAATCCCGAACTTCCTTTCAACTAAAATAAAAAAGCTACAAAAACAGCTACGCGACCCCTCTGTGAGTTATTTTTCCACACTTCGACGAATTAGGGAAATTCACGACCTAGTCAAGAAAATAGAAACACAAAAGACCATAGCAGCAGAACATCAGGCACTAGAATCCCCCGAACGAACAGCTCAGATGTTTCAGAAACTAATGAGTAATCATCGACAGTCAGGACCACGAACTATTATTAATGAATTAGGGCAAGTTATAACCAATGATAAACAAATAGTAAACTTATTTAACAGATACTTCTCAGCTAACTACACAGTCGAAGAGGGAACCATCCTCCAACCGACCGAGATGACTGAACGCAGCCTTAGTGAGATCCATTTTAGTGAAGAGACTGTTAAAGTAGCCATCAAAGAACTATCAAACACCAAACCCTATGGGACAGACAAAATCCCACCATGTATTCTGAAGCATATGACATATGCTCCAATACTCCTATCTAAGTTATTCACCCTACTCCAGTCAAATGCAATTTTTCCGGACATGTGGAAATACTCGACCATTGCGCCCATATTTAAAAGCGGCAACCGATCTAATACCAAAAACTATCGTGGTGTTCACCCAACACCGGCTATAGCTAAAATCCTCGAGAAAATAGTATATAACCAATTGCTAGACCATCTCATGAACGCCAACCTCATTCCCTCCTCTCAACATGCATTTTTACCCAAAAAGTCATGTCAATCCTGCACCTTACTTTTTTGGAATTCGTTTCCAGCAATAGAGATGATGGAAACACAGTACCTTCAATATACTTCGATCTAAGAAAGGCCTTTGACAAAGTCCCCCATAAAAGACTACTGACAAAGCTAAAAAGTCACGGAATTAGGCCACCCCTTCTCGATTTTCTTAAATCTTATCTTCAAAACCGATACCAGGTGGTGCAAATTCGAAACGTCGTTTCAGAACCATCCCCAATTACCAGTGGAGTACTTCAAGGCACTATCCTAGGCCCCCTTATATTTCTTATATATATTCACGATTTATCGTCCATATCTGTCTCAGCTAAGACGTTTTTATATGCGGACGACCTTAAAATTGCATATGCATATAACGGGAATACAGTTGCCAATATTCATAGAACAATTGAAACTGATCTCAGAAAACTCAGCGAATGGAGTAGTCAGTGGCCGATGCCCTTTTCACCCGAAAAATGCCATCTCCTGATATTTGGCCCACAAAAACTTCCCCCCCCCCCCCATAATATTCGAGGATAATGAAATAACAGAGGCCCAATCGGTAAAAGATTTAGGTCTCAGCTATACAAATACCCTTGATTTATCTCCCCACGTCCAACAAATATCCCCGAAAGCCACTCGCCTGTGTGGATTCATATGTAAAAATTTCACCTTAAATGCACTAAGAATACAACTGTTCAAAATGTATGTTTTACCTCTCCTAGATTACTGTTCAATTTTCTTCGGCATAATGCCCTCAGACGGCCGAAAGAAACTAGAAGGCATTCAGAGACGTTTTACTAGATTTTTGTCTAGAAGTGATGGCATCCAGGGCTCATACTTAGAACTATATCATAAATACGGTCTTCGACCACTCTGGATCAGAAGACTTCGAAATGGTCTAAACTTCCTATTCAAGGTCACCCACGATCAAGATATTCTCAAAATGAATTTACTTACAAACCAGAACGCCCCTAGAAACACCAGAAATAGCGAGGATATTATAAGGATTCCCAAATTCACAAAGTCCCAACGGTCAAATTTCTACACCATAAGATATGCGACTATCTGGAATCCTCTTCCAAGTTCTATCCGGAAAAGTCGAACCCTAATCGAGTTTAAAATAAAAACTAAGAAATTCCTTTCAAATAACAATACACATTTATTTTTAAATAAGATAGGACATTTTTCAAGTCAATTCTTTGATATTGAATTTGGTCCAAAAGGGCTCTGATGATGCCAGCCGATTGAAAAATACCGCAACATAGCACTAAAAATAATCAAATTTATAAAAGATAGCATCATTGATAAACATAGAACAGATAATGATATTCTTCTATTTTCCTCCTTTTCTCGTTTTCATCAGCTATGCCACTTGACACTAAATATCCCTTATAAAGCTAATAAAACTATACCCTTCGATATAACCCTGCATATTAGTCGTGGGTATGTCTATATTAAGGCCATATTAAACGTATATAGAACTATATTAACTCATAGTAAACAGTCGACCACTGCTCCTATAATTTCACATTAACAAGAACAATATGATACATGATTCAATAGTATTTTGACAGTTTTGATTGTGACTTACCATTGAATGCTTCTTACTCGTGATATATATTCATCTTTGCCAGCTCTTAGTCCAGACAACGATGGTAAGCCTCCTGAAAAACACGTAGGAACTGTGCGACCGCCCCCTTACAGCTGGCCAGATAGACTGACAACCAGTGTAGGAAGTTCTAGAAGGCCCGACCACATGCGTCCGCCATCTTGGAGAAGGTTCTAGAAAGCGCGCCCCTTAAGGGGCGCGCCCGCCGAACTTTTCCATATTTATACGCTAGGCACTTAGTCGCAATTTGGCCTCTCACGAAAAGTATGCATATGATAAATTATTATAACGCTAAAATTAAGCAAGATAGCACTGTCATAAGTTTGTTTAACTTTCCACCCTCGAACTACCCTCAACCAATCAACAATGGCGGACCCAACCTTGTCGACTCCCTCTATGGAAAAGCTATAAATACGGGCGAGGATTAGTCCCCAACAACCCCCGTGGCCGGTAGCCGCTCTCTGGACGAGGAACCCCCCGCCGCTTTCTCCGCTGGATCCCAGAGTTCCAAGCCGCCCTGTGGACAATCCTCCCAGATTCAGCTTATTTATGTAATTAGGACTCTCCCCTTAGTTTCTTTTTGTACATAGGTCGGTCAGTAAAGTAGTGACTAGTCTGTCTTATCCTGTTGGGCCTCGTTGACTACACTTCTCGCTAGACGGGATCGTTACAACATCGGGGACGTTACACCAGCAACTAGAGCACACCGAAATTTACACAACAGGAAAATAATTTCAAGGTCAGGCAGATATCCAAGTTCTTCAATTGCCACAAAGGACATATTATTCATGCCCCCGAAAACTACCAAACTGCAAACTTCAATTTTTATATTGTAAATATCGTTATTTTTTGAAAATTTTGTTATTATTTTCCCTTAGAACTGAGGTTTTTTTTAACTTAAAACAAACTCTCAATTCGCGCTCTTTTGGCTAACCAGACACCCGAAGCAAATGAAGTCAAAGTGCAGTTGAAATTGACGAGTTTGTTTTAGGTTTTTTTCCTGAGTTCATAGGGGACTGACAGTGCCCAAGGGGCGCTTCAATAAACCTATTCTTCTATTCTTTGTCGAAGTTATTTCAGGCTTCATTTGACATTGGAACACTTCCTTCCAATTGGAAGCTGACGCATATCACTCCGCAGCACAAAAGAGATTGAAGGGCATTGATGACAAATTACAGACCTATAAGTTTGACATGCATTCTCTGCGAAGTTATCGAGAGGATCAAGAAGAGTGAATTGGTGCAATTCCTGACAGTTCACGACTTGCTATCGAACCGGCAACATGGGTTCCCGAAAGGAACATCCCGCACGACAAACTTGCTGCGGTACTTCCATGGGTGGACCCAAGGTATCGACGACAGGCACGCGGTTCACACTGTCTCCATTGACTCCCAGAAAGCGTTCGACACTATGCCACACCAGATACTGTCACACAAACTGAAAACATAGTGATAAGAGGCAAGTTCTTTAATTTAATCTAATTTAATTTATTATTAAATGCCAGTTTACAGGCAATGACAAGGAAAGCGATTAAACACAAATCCGACCAGCAGTAAAAAAAACTCCTGAAGAATAAAAATATAGTTGATGGTGGTTATTATGGTTTGAACGGTTCAGGAGAAAAAAAACTGCTGGCGGTAGATTTTTGACGGTCAAGAAGGGGGATGAGGGGGTTGCATGGTATCGGAGATTATCGGACGTCAATTCCTTTCATGAAGTTAGGGATAGTCAAAGTAGAGGCGTTGAAGAACAGCTGGTGAGACCGGCAATAGTGTTCAGAGACCACAAACGTCATCGCTAAGTTAGAGTGGATCAGTGGATTTAGAACCCAAAATTTGAGGAAGCTTTTCTGAATGCAAAAATCGAGTAATAGTTCCCTTAAACAAAGGATAATTTTGCAGAGTTTTCGCAATCATGGGTAGTTTATTCCAAATAGCAATTGCACTTACAGAAAAGAACCGACGATATTTAACAGTACGTGCCAGAGGAAGAAATAAAGAGACCTCACGGTGACTGTTACGTCGGGGGTGGATATGATGTCTTAAAGAAGTGAGTGGGCTAAATGTGTGATTATATAAGAGTTTAAATAGCAAAAATAGTCCCTTTTGGAATCTACGGAACCATAAATGATCAAGACCGGTAAGTCGACAACGTTCTTGGTAAGACAAATGTCGGTGTTCTGGGGTTAAAATTCTCTTGGAAAAAAGGTGTTGAACGGATTCTGTTTTCTTCCGCTCAGTAGCACGCATGAGGCTAAATAAAAATGAACAGTATTCCAGACCAGGTCTAACGTACATGTTGTAAAAGCGCATTCTGATGTCCCTAGTTTTAAAGTTTCGGAGAATAAACCCGGTCGTTCTACGTGCCATGGAGACTATCAGGGCATGGTGCTCCGACAGATGGAGACTCTTGGAGTATGCTACGCCCAGATCCTTAATAACCCCAGGCACATTTATGGCGTGACTTTCAATACTTAGTTGAGGTTTGTGGTCGTCGCCAACCACCATAACTGAGCACTTACGCCAAGAACGAGAAAGGCGCCATGCGTGGCACTACTGGGCAAAAGCCTGTAGATCGCTCTTTAGAAGCTCAAGCACGATGTCACGATCTGCCGGCTTATATCGATATGCAACTTTAAGATCATCGGCACACATGAAAGGCTTACCATCCTGAAATAAATCGGGTACATCATTAACGAAAAGGCAAAATAAAAGCGGGCCGAGTACACTACCCTGAATGACTCCACTCCTCACACGTGTGGGGTTGGAGATGGTATTAGAAATCTTAACTCGTTGTGAACGAGTGCCCAGGTAAGAGGATATAAAAGTCAAAAGTTTGCCACCTATTCCGAAACATGACAGTTTCAAGAGAAGAAGAGCATGGTCAACACGATCAAAAGCCTTAGTGAAATCGAAATATACTGTGTAAAGAGCAAAACCATGGTCCCTAGATTGGAGAACATAGTCAAAGAAAGAGAGTTGACAGGTATCACAAGATCGAGCTTTGAGGAATCCATGCTGAGCAGCACTCAGTAGGTTATTCACTGTTAAGTGACACATCATCTTATCCTTGATCAATGTCTCTAACATCTTCGAAACTGCGGGGAGGGTGTCTATTGGCCGAAAGTCATCAAATGATGGAGATTTGCCGTGCTTAGGAATGGGCAGAATGTGTGATTCCTTCCACAAGGTAGGATAGGTTTCAGTTTCAAGAGCAAGATTAAATATCTTGCATAAGAGGGATGGGAAGATCGTGTTTGCATCGGCTTTTAAAATGCTTTCTGGGACACCATCAGGACCTGGACTATAAGATTGACGAAAACGCCGAATCGCAACAGTCACATCCCACAGAGTGAAAGTTATAGTTTCTAGAACTGCTCCGGTCAATGACTGGATGGTCGGAAGCGGAGTGGTCGAGTCTTCAATGAACGTTTTGGACAGGAAATCATTGAAGCTATCAGCTGTTAACTGGGCATCAACTATGGGATTTCCGAGAGCGTCTCGGAGGATGGGATACTGCGTCTTTCTATGAGTTCGTATTTTTATAGAGAAAAGTTTCGAGAAATTTAACGAATGGTTTTCGGTAAACTGGACCTCTTCGGCTAGCTGTTTTTCTTCAAACAATCTCTTAGCTCGATCAAAAATATCACGAATCAAGGGCAGGACAGAAACATCGTTCTGAAGATGGAAACGACGATAAAGCCTGCGCAATCTGCGACGAAAGGGTAAGGGTAGGAAAACCTCATCCCCAACATTAATAATTTTCTTACGGGGGACAAAACGAGAAATAAGCGGATCCAAAATTTCGTACAGATTTGCAGTGCAAACATTTACATCCGAACTAAGGAAGAAATCAGTCCAGTCGTAGGAGTTAAGGTGTGTTAATAATTCGGTCGAGCGAGTTGATCGGAAATTGCGGAAAAAGCTATACTTTGGGGACGACGTTTTGTCAGCCTCGAATTCCAACGTTGAAACAACTATGTCATGGTCTGAGCCCCCGAGTGGGCCTAGGGATGACACCGACGATGGCATGCAGCCTCTACGGAAAATAAGGTCAAGTATGCTTGAGCCTCGGGTGGGAAAATCGACAACCTGATTCCATATCCCAACATCTACAGCCTCAAGAAAGTCTTCGAACCTTCTGGAGCCTGAAGGCGGAGACCAGCGGACTTCAGGGAGATTAAAGTCGCCCGCAACCAATTGATACTTAAAGCTTAAGTCGGCCGCAGCATGAAATGCCTGTGAGAGTAAGCGATCTAAATTGTCGTTGGCGTTGGGAGGACGATAGACGCAGCCAACGAGTAAGGAGAACTTATTTTTTAGTGCAACCTGGAGCCAGCAGCTGCCTTCTACTGCGGAAAAGTGCGGGAGGTCCAACGGCAAACATGTAAGTGTTTGCTTAACGTAGACGCAGCTGCCCCCACCACGGCTATCTTGGCGATCATTTCGGATGCAATTATTGCCTAGAAGCGAGAGTTCGGAGTCAGCTACGGAGGCTGATGCCCACGTCTCAGTTACTAAACCAATATCTGGACAGTGGAGGAACACCAAAGTCTGAAGCAAAGGCATCTTATTAATCAAGGATCTGGCATTTAAAACAAAAAGTTTGAAGGGAAAGGCTGTTTGTTTCTGAGGGAAGTGGGCTACATCGTCCAGTTCTGGGCTGCCCACGGAGCAAATGGTCCGGATGCAACCATCCGGTTTTGCAAAAAATTTTGTGGCATCGAAAACTTCGGACGTGGATAAAAATGGGTAGGACTTGGGGGAGGGAATGACGGGCAGGTGAACTGGTAACTATTGTTAGCTAACTTATTTTCAGCTGCAAGTCCGGGGGGCAGATACTGCAACGTATTCCCGCCGGAACGAAACTGAGGATCGGATGAATTAACTGATTCAGTATGGACATTATCATGAGGAATAAATTGGTAAAACGGCCGTGGAGGAAACAATTTAGGGGATGGGGGACGCATTGTTTCCATTGGAACAAGAGGTCTATTAAACGGTGGCAAAATCGGCATATTCGGCCTAAATGCCTCGATATGAGGGCTGGGGGGCAGTTGTGCTGGATTTATCGGGCGTCCGAGTGGCTGAGACAGCAATTGGATTTGCCTTTGACTTAGACACATGCTTAGGCTTACTAGGGGTTGCTGGGGGAGTCGATAGAGGCGTGTTTATACCAGGCGTGGTCGTGTGTTTAAAGAGCTCAGCATTAAAAGTAGTCGAATTCCCTACGGAATTGACTATGCCGTGATGTGCAGATGCCGCAGATGGTTATGTAGAGGACTTATTCAGACTGACAGTAGGTGTCATTGTCTTGGTGCTGGTTTTTGCCGATTTTAATTTATTCAGTCTTCGCTGCAGGGTGTGAGGTCTGGCGAAACGGAGCAGCGCCATTTACGGCAGAAGTCTCTAGTTATCTCCCTACTCAACAAGATAAAATCGACTTCTATCATGGAGAAAAGGGTAACTAGTATCGGCGCATTACGGCTAAGCGAGCGAAGTCGCTTAGCTTGTGCGAAACTGAAACTGAAGCCACAAATTTGTAGGAACAACTGCGCTCCCTCCATAGCAGATAAGTGGCTCGGAATGTTTCGCAGTTCGAAATTATGCCTGCGCTTAATTCTTTCCTCAGTTTCCGAACTTATTACCCCAATAAGTTTAAAAGCTTGTTCAATTACTTTTTCAGAAGTGCTGTTTATGTCGCCATAAATCAAATTGTAAAAATAGAGCGTTCCTTCCTGTGGAATCATCCGGTAACGATGACGGTAACAGCACCGGCGCTCGATTCCGACAAACTGCAGTAAATTCACAATCGACTAATGGACATGGTACGCCATGTGAAATAAGCAGTAATAACTATCAGTCAAAAGCACCAGCAAACAATTTCCAGAGATCGAAACAGCCGAATAACATTAAAATGATGTACACAAATGTGCAAAGTTTATTCAACAAATTAGATGAAATAAAACTCAATGTGGCCCATTTCCAACCCGACTTGATAGCTTTAACAGAAACATGGTTAAATGCGCAGATAGAAGATGCGGAAGTTATGCTAGATGGTTTCCAGATTATCCGAATGGACAGAAACGAACGAAGGGGTGGGGGAATTGCGATATTTATACGGGATGGCATCGACTACGTCCGGGTTGAGTCTTCCCCATTTCGGCACATTGACTGTGAAATACTCAGTTGTTGCTTGAAGGTGTCAAACCATCCAAGCCTCCATCTGGCCCTGGTTTACAGACCGCCAAGCCAGCGAACGGATGCGGACGATGCACTTATCACTGAAATAAAAGAAATTTGTCGAAGCAAACACATAATGCTACTGGGTGACTTTAACTGTCCAGACATAGATTGGCATTTGATGTATTGCACCCGATCAGAAAACTCCTTCGAACAGAAATTTATGCAACTGATCACAACTGAGTTCCTTACCCAACACGTTAAAGTGAACACTCGATTCAGGGATGGACAGCAGTCCAGTTGTTTGGACCTCATCATCACCAGGGATGATAGTTGCATTCTCGGATTGGAATCGCACCCGCCCCTTGGCCGAAGTGACCACTGCGTTCTGGTTTGGGCGTATAGTCATTTTTCAGTACCCGAAATTCGAGCTGCTGAGGAAAGAAACGTATGGAAGGGGGATTATACCCGAATGAAAAACCTGTTACAGAAGGTGAACTGGAATGCAGCACAAGGACCTGACCCAGAAAGCGATTGGCTCTTCTTCAAGAACATAATGCAGCACTTAGTAGAGAGCTGTTGCCCACTGAAGAGGAAGCCGCGCACATCCCGACCAGAGTGGGTGACGTCGGGAATAAAGAAGAATCTTAAATTGAAAAGGAGACTTTGGAAAAAGTACGCAAGTTTTCAACAACCAGAGCATTTGGCTGACTTCAAAAAACAGAGGAATTTATGTCGGAATCTGTTGAGGAGACAACGGGCACAATTTGAGTCAAAACTTTTAAAAAATATCCCGCAAAATTCAAAAAAATTCTTTGGATACGTGAATAAAGCAAAACGCAACCGGGACTGCATTCCCTGCCTAAAAGATCGCCAGGGAAATACGTTGTCTGACAACTCAGATAAGGCGAATCTGTTATCCGACTTCTTCACGTCTGTGTACACTGAGGAGCCGGCTTTTGATGAAAGAGTTTACCCCCCAAATGTCAAATCCAACAGTACAATTAGCACGGTGGACTTCACAACAGACACGGTAAGGAAAACTTTGAGGCAACTACAGCCCACTAAATCCCCTGGTCCGGACGGCGTGTTCGCGAAAGTTCTGAATGAGCTCTCAGACCAACTGGCCTCTCCGTTATCCAAGATCTTCAAAACATCGATGGAGACCGGGGCTTTGCCTACCGACTGGAAGAAAGCAAATATAAGCCCCATTTATAAAGGTGGCGAGAGAACAGCCCCAAATAGTTTCAGACCAGTGAGTCTCACTAGCATCTGTTGCAAGTTGATGGAAAGAGTAATAAAAACGGAGCTGATGCGGCACCTCGAAGAAAACAACTTGCTCAGTCTACATCAGCATGGATTCAGAAGCGGTCGATCTTGTCTCACCAACCTCCTAGTATCCATGGAAAGCTGGA
>CACRXP010001706.1:26418-37296 GCA_902702965.1 Spirometra erinaceieuropaei
CCTCCTCCTACTCTCTTTCACAAGATATCCTTGCGTTTTGGCCTTTTCCAGTGCGTTCGCGGACCAGCACATACGCTATGCACGTTGGCCTGAACTCCCCCCACACCTGTTTCTGGTTGTTTTGACTTAGTCGTGCAATTGGAACAAACCGAACGTAGAAAGAGAGACTGACATAGATGCAGCAAAAGACCTCCTTAGTGACAATTCGGTCGTCGCATGCGAAAGTATCCACCGTGTGCTCTTCAGCATGACGACTGTAGGGCGGTAACTTGCGTGCGAATCAGGTTATGTCGACAGCAGACTTGCTCGACATCTACCACACTGTTTTCCCCTTTGACCACCTGGAGCTCGGTGGCAGGACTGAACCAGGACGATCGGAGGCTGGCGAAGCTAAGCAATCCGTCTACGCGTGCCACACAACTTCGCACGATGGACCAGTTTTTTTGCAAGAACAGGGAGACGGACCGGATCCCATCTGAGTGGGAGTGCGATAGAGGCCATGTTGAGAAGGAGCCGTTGGGTCTGACTCAGTTCTTAAGCCCTTCACCCTCACTGATCACGGGGGGGGGGGGGCAAGTTACCTAATCAGTTGGCAACCTTCCAAACTACGGCCCTTAACGCGTCGTGATGGGCCCAAGCGCTTTCCTCGCATGAGGCCGTCTTTCTCCAATAGATGCTACTTTTCATGGATAAGTAGTTAGGGTAGCATTACACGTTCGAGTTTATGGCAGCGGTCATTAATGCAGTTCGAAGTTGACCTCATAGTTTCAAAAATGCCCATGAAGCAATTCAGAAGACCATTTGGCGAGCATACGCATGTTTTCAATAAATTCTCGTCGGGTCGGCACGTTTATGTGGGATCAAGGTGCAAAGTATAACGTGTGAGCGATATGAGAAATCGATTACGGTTCGTATTGTTGTACAAACGGGGTGCGTGAATACGAGGGCGAGAGGAGGCAGAAAGTGGCGTCGAGGATTAGGTAGTGCCGTTTCACAAGGCTGAGGAGGGGGGAGGGGATCGAGGGCGCGGAGACCTACATACAGTTAATCGATCCTCGCCCACGGTGGACGCGGAGCCTACGAGAGGTTCTGCCGCGCGCACGGGGCCGGCCTCTAGCCTGATGGCAGTCGCTTCTGCCGTTACTAGTACGCGCTGATTCAGTTATCTAGGTTAGTTAGGTGGGACCTTGTAAATCACACGGAAGGCTTCGTTGGGGTCCACAGGATACCCAAAATCAACCATGTGTGCGAGTATGGAGCTGCGTATGTTCTTAATTTCACCTTTCCTCAGCCCCGCCGGCAGGTGTTCTCGTATACTTGTGGATAGGCACCGACTCGTACGACCCGTATAACCTGCTCTAAATGATCAAGCAAAGAATTAAATGCACATGGAGGTGGTCTGAGTTGGTAACCTATCCTTACGTCTTCCGTGTAGGGCGCGTTTGGTCGAGAACAATACCAAAGCCATAGAATGAAACTGACCTACTCTCAAACGCCAATCAGGTTGGTGTACACTCGTTCCTGTGTGGCATTTCCAGTAGTTTGGGCCACTAGTTATTTTGGCGGGACTGACTTATGTGGACGTCTAAACAGGACATGAAAGGGGAACGCCCCGCCCAAGTAATCAAGGTGTGCCTGCGCATAATTCCGGAGAGGACAGGATAGCCCCGTATCCCAACCCCAACAATAACCCTATTCAGTACCAGTATCAGTATATTTCAGGGAAAGTAGGTGTGTACCTTTGAAATCCGTATTGGTTACATGCAGAGGAAGTATGTGGAGAAAATGGAAAGGAAGTAACATGAAAGAAATACAAGGAGAATAACCAAAACTGTAGAGATGAACACAGATTTCATGCGTTAGCAGCATTTAAAGGCATATGGACTCGGTTTGTTGATTTAATGCAGCAGACAGTTGAAGCACACCTTAGATACAGGAAAAGAAGTAAAATTTTTAGTCTGCAGGCAAGGTAGTGAATGCGAGCAAGGGTGTGCGACGTGGTGCGAAATTAATAAAGTAACTAAACATACGTTACTTAAACATTGGTAGTAGCATCATAATAAAGCTAAATTGCCGTTGGCTATCAAGGTGGCTCTAGTCCGGCGTTATTGTGGTGCGCGTTCCAATGTTGATCTAGCCCCAATTTAAGTGTCTACGGATCCCGACATAACAACATCCTCAGTCGAAGCATTCCAAGCTGCAACCACTCTGTTGGAGAAGAAGAACATTCGTGTGTCTAGCCGGACACCAGTCACACGTAGTTTGAGTGGATGGCCTCTCAGTTTAGTCGTAGTCACCAACTCGAAGAAGTCTCCAGATGCGAGACAGCAGCCCTGATTGCGCACGATGAGGAAAGCTTGTATCAGGACCTCACGTAACTGTCTGTAACTCAAAGGAAAGAGGTCAAGATTACCTAGTCGTGTTTCGTAGGGTAGTGACCACTGCCCAGATACAAGTTTCGTTGCTCGCCGTTGAACTTTCTCGAATATGCCGAGGTCTTTAGCGGTCCAGGGTCTCCATGCTTGGATAGCAAACTCCAGATGCGGTCGCACAGAAAGTTTGAAAGACCTTGGCGAAACAGTCATTATCAAAGGAGGAGAACGCCCGTTTGACGAGGTATGGAGTGGACATCGCCGACTTGGCCACATTTGAGCATTGCAGTGAAGGCTTAAGCAAGGTTGTGATCCATACACCCAAGTCCTGGGCGTCGAATTCTTGCGGTGGTTTGCCAGTCAGACGGTGGACCGTGCGGTTAGGAGAACTGGTCCCGCCGACACGTAGGAGTTACACTTTTTTACGTTGAACAGTAGAAACCAGTCTTTTGACTATTGCCCGAGGCGGTCTAGATTTGTCTGCAGTCGCGCCTCGTCAACTTCGCCTCGTATGGCACTACAGATCTTTATGTCATTAGCCAACATTGCGACATCACAATCCAGTTCGTTTACGCGGTCGTTGACGTATACGAGGAATGATGCAGGGCCAAGAACAGCCTTTGGGAACACCACTCCTAACGGCAACCTCGGCAGATTGTTGGTCACTGACGTGGACGGCGTGCGAGCGGCCGAGGAAAAATGCTCGAATCCACGTCAGAAGCTTACTTTGCACTCCTGTACGGCTGAGATTGTATAGAAGACGGTGGTGAGGCATACTGTCGAAGGCCTTTTCAAAGTCGATATAGATGGCATGCACCATATCTCTATCAACAGCCCGAGTTCAGTGTTCCGGACAGTAGAGCAAGTTTGTCGCACAGAATCTGCCTTTTCGGAATCCATGCTGGGAATCGGAAAACAGATGGTTTTGTTCACGTAACTGCATTAATTGTTGCTTTATTATTTTCTCCATAGTCTTGCAGCAAATGGAGGGTGAGGCTGACAGGTCTGTAATTGTTCACAGAAACCCGACTTCCGCCCTTGTACATCGGCGTAATCCACGCCGACTTCCAGTCAGGTGGCAGATATCCGGTCTCGAAGGATGTATGGAAAAGCGTGGAGAATGGTTTAGCCAACTCACCGGCGAGTTCCTTCAGACTCTTCGCCGGTATCTCATCGGGACCTGGTGATTTTGATTCCTTTAGCCTCATCAACTCCGTCAGAACCACACCCTTAGTGGTCTGCACGGTCTCCATAATTGTGGTATCTTCAAAGGGTTGAAGGGCCGAAAGGTTGAATCCTATTTCACTGCAAAAACAGATCGAAAAAATTCTGAAAGGTGATCAGATTTCGCTCTGACTTCAGTGAGATATTCCCCTCAGCAGTCTTTAGCAGTGGTATTGGGTCCCTGTACCGCATGCACTGCCATATGTAACCATAGAATAATTTATGGTTCTCCACGCTACGGTTAAGCAGATCCCATTCGAATTCCCTTCTAGTTTTGAGGATAAGGCCTTTGACTCGATTTATTCGAACTTTGTACGCACATATGGATGTGGGACTCCTGTCAGAAAGCGATTTTTCCACAGCCTTCGTTTTTTATTCACTTCATTCTTTAAGGCTTACGTAACTAATCTAGGGGCTAGACTAATTATGTCTCCACCCCCTTTCATACATTAGTTGCTTACCTATTAGTGGCTGCCCTGTCACGCCAACCAATTTGGTCTAACCATTTCACTTTCTTCTCTGTTTATTTCGTCTGACGACGGGTTGGTGTCACCAGTTCGAAAATTCACGAGTACAACTCGATTTTTTCCGACGAGTCTTCTATCATTATCATATTATCCCGGAATGCACACTACCTCAACCATTCATATATATATATATATATATATATATATATGTACTGGAAGATGGGCATCCCAAGAAACATAATTCGAAGAAGAATGAGTCCTTTGGGAAAATGAACAAACTTTATTTCGTAAATTTTCGAGTCTGGTTCCCTAGCTCGTCTTCAGACGTGTAGTAAGTGTGACGAAACAGTCAAAATTTAAACAATGCCGAAAAATCGATAATGCTCTGTCATGGCTGAGGATGGGTTAATGCCGTGGGCTAATGTCACGTCTTGATTGGCTATTACCTTTTCTATTTTTCTTTGAGATTTTGTACATGGTATCAAGGTCGATGCGTCGATTGATGCATGAATCATCAGAAAGAAGAAAGAAGAAAAGAAAGAAGGCTCCTTGGAAAAAATCAAGTTGCACTCGTGAATTTTCGAGCTGGTGACACCAACCCGTCGTCAGACGAAATAAACAGAAGAGAAAGTGAAATGGTTAGACCAAATTGGTTGGCGTGACAGGGCAGCCACTAATAGGTAAGCAACTAATGTATGAAAGGGGAGGTGGACACATAATTGGGCTAAGACCTGTGGCGAGGGAGGGGGGGGGGAACTGTTGAGGCTCCCTGTGCCTGAGGGTAGGGGGATGACGATTCAATGGGATTACGGACAGTGGACTTAATTTCCGTCGATCCGGCATGCGGACAGAGGTCAGTGAGTCAACGTAGAGGTGTTAATGTTTGCAGTTTCTGGGGTAGGGGGTGGCGAAATTGTGCGATTATACATGGCCCAGTACGGCTTAGAGGCTGTTGTTAGGTCGTGGACGCAATTCAGTGAGTCGGGCACGCAGATCGACATGGCGATTGATGCTGGTCGTGTTAGAGGGCCAGGCTTCAAGGAATTCTCGGGCCTGTTTGGTGTTTGCCGTGACAAAAACTTCAGTTCCTTCCAAATTGAAGAGATGGTCTCATTCAAGGGCGTGCGCAAACTCGAGTGACAAAGGGTCGCTTCGGCGGATGGCTAGTTTATGTTCGTTTATACGCGTCCCGTGTCGTCGGCCTGTATGACCAACATACTCGCAAGAGCAGTTGGCACATGGAATGCGGTGATGACATTAGTTTGCTACTCTTAGGGTATGGGGTATTTTACTCGGGATAGTGTTGCGTGCAGGGAGGACGCCGGCTTGTGGGCAATAAAGATGCCTAACCGATTTAGTTTTCGGGCGATCGCATACATGGCATTTCCGAAGCGAACGGTGAGCGCCCCCTACCATTGTATACACCTAATCAAAATCGACAGGGTAACGGGCTCGTGGCCCAGTGGTTAGAGGCGTGGACTTCCAACTAACAGGTCACGAGTTCGAGCCTCGAGTGTGCCACACTTCGGGGTTGGGTATGACTGGCTGACGACGACTAATAAGCCTGAAATGGCCATCTCAGTCTCCTTTGTCTTTATTGGTAATAACCTTCTGCATATATATTTATATATATGAACTACGCCGTCACCCTAATCCTGACCCCAGCCTACCGTAAACCCTGACTCTGTAGTTAACATTTACCACAAATTTGATCCTGGGTTGCGTTACCATTAGCTTTAAAAATCTAGCCTTAAGCCTATTCCTTAACCTAACCTTATCCTGTACCTTAAACCTAGCCCTAGTTTCATTGAAAGTTGGCTCAAAGTCACCCCTATTGCGGGCGGTTCCTGTTCTCATGTCCCGTTTAGACGTCCACATAAGTCCTATCGTCATTTTATTTAACCAACACTAACTAAACAGTCATCAAACAAGAAGCCTCACCAACTTATCTGTCCGGTCAGCCTTGTCCTTTCCTGGCAGAGAGAATGAGCCCCAACAACCACCCCAGATGCTGGACATTTAAATCGTTAATTTTCTCCACCTCCAATCTGTTTTTGCCTGTCATCCGTTCTGCATCGTCTGCCATCACTCACTCCTGTGCTCCTTTCCATTGCAGGATCTCCACAGTTCTCACAGCTTCTCCTACGTGCCCGCCTCAGTGAGTGGTCTACAACCCTGTCCGCCCCTCAGTCAGTTCGCTCCTCCCCCGCCTCCGCCTCTTCCCGCCCATTTGACGTCCACTGATCCGGAAAATGCCAGTCTCCCACCCATCACCACACCCACCTCAGAACCTGGCTTCTGCTCGGACTCTGGCTCAACGGATCTGAATAACTTCTGTAAGTTGCAGTACGCGAGGAGGGGGACGAAACGAAATACTTTACCATATGCTTTTGGATTGAATGCCTCTTTCCTCTTTTGCTAACCGAGACCAAACCGGCATGGCCAGGCCGTCATGTAGGCGTGGTCCGGACAAAGGATCGATAGGTGGTTCGCAGGTCATAGGGAAATAGGGAGTCCTTTAGCCGCGTTGCTGTGCGAGATGGTGGGGGGAGAGGGAGCTACAGGAGTCCCCTTCTTGATGCTGCTCTCGGATGTCGTTGTGGTGGTCAAGGATGTGAGATCAACTTAAACCACGCACAATAAGTTCGTTTCGTCTAACAGAAGTCAGGGAGCTGTTAGGACTAGTTTATTCTGTACACAGGGCAGGTTGCCGTAAGTTGGCTGTTTGCTTGCATCAGAGAAAAGCGTCCGTTCACGGAGAGCGTCAGTCGCGGTGTGTCGTTTACGCGGGGGTGAAAGTCTGTGTCAGTAGGTGGGGTTGACTGGTTGAGTGCTGGTCATGAGATTGGACGGATTAGGGGGAAGCATAATTACAGGGGCTCACGGGTATCAAGCCAGGTAGTCCGACGCGCATGAGGTGATAATAGTTTGTGGGGGCAGCCGGGGGTCACTGCAGCTGGACAGGAGGGGCCCCAGTTCTGGCCGGCGGGGGTGGTTGTGTGTCACCGGCCTGGCAACGGTTTTCGCGGCCATCGACCGACAAAACGGAGCCGGAGAAAAAGGAGAACTGGAGCGGCTGCTACATCGTCTCTCTCTCAGAAGGAGCCATGTATGCCCTACCAGAGCTAGGCGATGAAGGCATTAGAGGAAGGGCGACAGGCTGGTGCAACTTGGTATACTTTTTAATTGTAATCAATAGCAGTTACCTTTTGATGGGACAAAGTAGAGGCGTAGCATCACACGGTCAGAAGGTGGTAGCACCCAGGATATGGTAGTATCGCCTTTCGACGCGGTCGACAGTGGCGGTTCAACTCTGTCCCCGGGGGAGAAATCTTGATTGTGTCACATGTCCTCACTTCATGGTCTTCTCAATCGCAATATCAGTCGGCAAGGAGGAGGCACGGTCACTGACACGAAAGTTTTTATGCACCTGACTTTTCACATCCACAGTCCTATTTATCACCAGAACCAGAATTAGACGAGAGTAACGTTTGTGCAAATGCTGCAGTCTGTTCATAGGATGCAATTGCCGCGTCACCGCGTACTTATCACAACTAGCAGCTCTTGCATTCATCACAGGCAGTCATTATGCTTGTTAATGTACCACGGACCGGAGAACCATTACTCAAGCAATTTGCGGCTCACCCGGCCGTCATTATTCGTGTGTGGCTGGCTCTCGTCGGACGAGAATAGAATTCTTGTTCCCCAATTGCTTCCCTGATCTCACATTTCTGCTTTTCCGAAAATAGTCATTGTGATGTAGAAGGACTTGCCGGTCGTGCCCGCATGAGAAGACCGTGGAAAAGGTCTCCGCGATCAGTCGGAAATTTTTGCATTGCAGATGACTTTGGAAAACGCGTCAAGGCCCCGTCACTCATCTACTTGTATTAAAGTGCATTGTGAACGTTGTGACTGCTCAAACGCGTTGGTGGTGAAGAGTGTAGAAGCTTGCTTGTCGAAAAGTTGTTGCACGCAAAGACAAGGGAGGCCGGGAGGTGGCTCCCGGCATTGGTGCATTCAAAGCTTGGAACCATTTCCAGTGGGCTACTTGTCCTTTAAGCTGGCAGGCTCACATGCTCTGTTGGCCAAGATGGGGAGGGCTATTCCGGCGTGAGACTCCATTTCCCGGTTCATGTGATGGCTGCAAACAGGCAACGGTTGGCATGCGCACACACATATGCTTAATCACCACTGACGGGGGCATTCTGCGTTTTGTCTTGCGCGTGCCTCCCGGTACAAATGAGCCGCGCCGACAGTACATCATCAAAGTTGACTACATAGCTGGTTGAGTACATCAGAGGAGAGGCCGGCAGGAGTCGACGCCGGTATGGTGTGAGCGTCAGTTTAGTTATGCGCCTGTCTGGCATTCGTTATGTTACAGGTGTGTCAATATGCCAGCGTGGCTCTGCGTTGGCGTACTTGCGTGAACCGCTGTCGGTAAAGCACTCCTTGTTTTGCTCTTGCTACTACTACTACTACTACTACTACTACTACTACTACTACTACTGCTGCTACTACTACTACTACTACTACTACTACTACTACTACTACTACTACTACTACTACCATCACGGCAACTACTTTTTGTTTGTCTGGTTTCACTCGGCAACCGAAGCAATTACTGGGTTTAATCGGTGCGCTGATTACAACTTCGTGTATGCAAAGAGCTGGAAGCCAGGCGGGGTCTGAGTGAAGTGTAGACGGTTAGGCCTTGGAATATGGACCCTTGCCTTGAATTCCAGGTACGAATTAGGATTAGGGTTAGCGTTAGGATACGGGAATAGGTACCTCCCTGGAATTTAGCATGAGGGCATCAGTGGTTGTGGGGCGGGAGAGGGGTGATCCATATTCTCGCGTCCAACCCTGAAGGCTCGTGCAGCTCGGCATTTGGCACGACCGCCAAGTCATCAACCGGTTTATTCCATTGTGGACGTGCCCCACGTGATGTCGACTGAGGCCCCCTAGGACAAGTCCCTGTGGTCAACAGTGCGACCGTAACTGCCTACACCCAGTGCAAGTCAACTACAACAAACCTTCTTGCAAAAAGCTCCAATACATTATCTGTCGGTAGGGTTTGCATATAATTAGGAGGAATCAGCTGTACGATGGATGCTCTAGCCACAAAACTAAGTCGCCACGCCCGCGATACTGTGAATGATAAGTTTCACCTCAGAAACAGCACTGGTACCATTTTCTAACATTAAAAGCCCAGATTCCCCGTGTCGTTTGCGTATTTTCTGGCCCACCGGTAAGTCGAGAAGTTCTGCCGAAGACGGGGACCCTGGAATTGCTACCCCTGGCTTATTTGTTGCCATCAACTGCCGCTCCCCTATGTCGGTAAGACCTCATAATTCCTAATTTAGTAGTCGTCAGGCGATCACTTGCATGGATTGTAAGCGTTCAGCTCAGGATAGGTCGGTCAAATTTACTCCTATGTGGCCGAATTGCAAATCTCCACCTTCGGGTCATTGGGTAAAAAGGCGGATAAAAAAAGCCAATGACTCGTTGCTCACTTCGACGGAGATGGGTTTTGTTGTTGTGTTTTCCTAACTTGCCGAGATGCGCGTATTGCCGTCACGCTGACCATCCGCCTAGGTCGAATCTAAGCCTGCAAGCCGGGTCGCGACTCGACGACCTTGGAGGTTGTGAATAATTCTTCGTAGGGCATCACCATGTTGGGGGTCGAACACCGCCTAAAGGCATGGGACAGGGTATGTGGTTTCGGCAGTTGCTTGTCTGCCTGGTAATTGTCCTAGACAAGTTCAGGTGGCATTCTCGAGCCGTACCTTTCCAATACGCCCAAAAGTGGGTTACCTGATTTGGAAAGTGGGCCTCTTTATCCATCGCTGCAGTATACCACGGTGAAGTCGAGTGGCTAATGGGGGGGGGTCTCATGGACGACGAAGCTGGTGGCAATTTGTCCGTCTGTGGCCCAGCTCTGCTTTTTAATACCGTACCCTGGCGTAATCGATAGAGCGTTATCCTGTTTATCAAAGGACCCAGGTTCCATTCTCCCGCTTGCCACTTTTCCCCGACAATCCCCTCCCCCTCCTATAAGATCGCCACACGCACACACACATACGCAGTCCATACGAAGAAAATCATTCCTCTTCTTCCTCTTTATCCCGTTTATAGCCCTCTCGACGGAACACGAGCGTCGGGACAGTTTCACAATGGCGGCTGAACTGTTTTCGCGCATCGAGAAGCGCAATGCAGTGCTCGCTTCTGCCGGCTGGGGCGGAAACGATGATGACCGGATGGCCTCCAACGCCGGTCCGGATGTGCTGGCTTCGATTAACAGCGGTCAGGGCGACGCTAAGGCGACTGCCGCAGACGAAAAGACCCTCGCCGCAACTGCGGAGGTGGATCCCTTCTTCCTGCCCTTGTCGGCTAATGATTACCAGCTCCTGAACGACCCCAACATGGCTGACTACGTGACTGACGACCTAACGGAGGCACAGCTGGTACAGGAACACTATATGGGCACCAACGGCTCCAACATGTGCTCCAGTTGATGCTGCTGCTGCTGCGGAACCGATCGTTCATCCCTCTCGTCGTACAGCGCACGCTGACACCCCGTTTCACACCCACCCCCTGCTCCCTACCACTCGCCTTACTGATTCGTCCATGTGTACATAAGGAAATTGCTGCCCACCCACCCTCCCGACCCCCCGCCCACTATTTGCATGTTTATTCATTGTGTGCGTTGGTGTGTGTGTGCGCGCGTATATCCTCATGTTTTAACTGTCAACGCCTCATTCTAGCCACTTTCTTTTACACAAAGAACTGCAGACGTCGTCCATCTCCCTCCCTCG
>CACRXP010001708.1:9375-21621 GCA_902702965.1 Spirometra erinaceieuropaei
ACACACGGGGAAAGCTGGGGGACCCACTGACGAGCCGAACCCCTCGCAGCTGCGCCAGGCAGCGGCACAAGATCGGCGAAACACGCGTGTCTGGGCTTTTAGCTAATACCTGTGTTGTTAGTACGGTAAATTATTGCACAAACATGACAATCTATCTCAGGTGTCCATAAACACACTGAACATTGGGCACAAACCTGCATGGGAAAACACTCGCATTGTTGGCGCCTGCCCATTAAGAGCCACAAATTCCCGGAAGCAATGCACTCAGACGAGGCATGCATCAACCGGCATATCGATCTAGATGCCACATACAAATTCGTTAAGGATAGATTTAAACCGACCCAATAAATCCCGAGAAGATGACGTTACCCAATCATAAAATCCTTCGTCAAACTCGGTCTAGATGTTAATTGTTTTTGCATATCCGCTGTCTGAAATCGAGCTGGGAAAACAGCCTGGAAAATTTACGCAATTAGAGTTACTGTTTACAAAGAATTTTATATTCCTAAATATATAGACATGAAAAAGACAAGAGGTTCTTAGGAAAAGTTGACATGCACGTCAGTTTCTGAGCTGGTGCCACCAATCCGTCGTCAGATGAACTGGAAACAAGAGGGAAGGTAAAATTGTAACGCCAGACCAGTTTTCGTGATAGGACTGAAACAACCACTGACGTATGAGGGAGTAATCGTAAAGTCATGGGTTTCTGAGTGAGAGGGGATTGGAGGGTGGATGGAAAGTCAGTAAAACTCTGGGCGGCTGTATAAGCAGTTGCTGATGCGCAATTAGCGAGAACGTCAGTCAATAATGAACGTAGACCTTCGTACTTGGCATCCAGGTCATCATGTCGGTTGATATTACTCGCAATGGGATACCAGGATTTGAGAAATTCTTTCTCTCGATTTTTGTTTGCCATGAGGACGACTTCCGTGTCTTCCCAACTGAATCGGTGGTCGCACTCGAGTGCATGGGCAAAGACGAGGGACAGCGAGTCTTGCCAGTTGGAAAGTTAATGTGTGTTCGTTAATACGGGTGCCCAAGCGTCGGTCCGTAGGACCAACATGCACGTAGGAACAATATAAACACGAAATGCAACAAATTACATCTGTTTTTTGATGTTTTGAGAATGAAATCTCTGACTCGAGATAGTGATATGTGTAATGAGGATGCCGTTTTGTGGGCAACGTGAATACCCAAGCGATTTAACTGTCGGATGATTATTCGCGTAGTTCCTCGCATATATGTTAGAGAATAGGATTTTCATGCAACTATATAGCCATTTGGTCTTGCGGCTGTGCCAGGCAGTTCTGTTAAAAGACAAGTATGTCCGTTAGGTCCCCCACTTACCGCAATTTCCCTCACATACAAACCCACCATGACTTCGTGACAATTTGATTGGCTCCGACGGCATTCCACAATTTCCCACAAAGGTCGCTACAAACGGAGAATTTCCGCCCCCACCTGCCAGCGCCTCCTGCGGCGGTTTCTTGGTATGATGAACGTCTATCACGGCCACCTCCTGAACTATGTTATCGCCATCCTTTCGCTGACCAGCTTTTTCTTAGGTTTCAAACATACCTTTTAACTTGGGGTATTGGTGCCCCGCATTTCCTTTCAGCGGTGATCCTAGGCTTCCTTCAATCTCGCGGCAGATTTGACATGCATCATTTTGTCTTCTGCGTCTCCGCCCCGGCCGATTCCCCGCAAACGATTTTCAGCATTGAATCACTTTACTTTCGAGTTCCACTTGGGGCCAAGACAGCAAACGTGACCCTTGCTCTGATTTTCGCTGTCCTCCTAGCCCAGCACTTTATCTCATGGCATTTAATATCACCGCCTGTAATCCATGAACCGTCGGCTCAATTCATTGAAGAGAATCAAAAAAATCGAAATCCCAAGAACGGTTAAAAGCAGGAATATCAGACATTGAAGTATGAGTTTTTCGTCATGCGGCAAATAGTTTAAAAGTTTATATTTACCCAAAATTCAATTAACGAAGGCCGTTTATCACAAGCTAACCTATAAGTAGCGGCCAAACGACATAACGCTATCGTCACTTTCGTCAAGCTTCCAACATCGAAAAATCATTTTTGAAAGTAATTCCTAGAGTCTCAACCAACGAAGTAAATTATTTACGGAGACATTTAATGAGAAGATTGTACTATGCACTCTTTTGGATGAAATGCTCGTTACATTGTCGCATTCTAGTGACGGCTTTGGTCTCGTTTGACGCTTATATTGTGCAACAGGTGAATAGACTCACATGTTAGGGCCTCAGTAATATCGACATTTTTGAAGAAGGAGACACGATCGCCGGGACAAGAGCTTTATTAGCCTCACGTTTCGGATTCCTGATGATGGATTCGAGTAGGAATCCGAAACGTCGGGCTATAAAGCTCTTGCCCCGGCGATCGCGTCTCCTTCTTCAAGACTACTTCCTGTGACTCGTCTCTTCGCTTGTATTGGCAATATTGACATTAGTGCCGCCGTCATATTACCGCTGACCGTATACCGCACTGACATGAGTTTGCAAAACTACGACGCATGAAAGGGGGCCGGAATTTTTTTTCGAAGTGGACATTGGTCCTGCTACTTAAATCTATTAGGTAGCCTCAGCGTATGGTCAAATTATTATTACTACGGATTATCAGCTAAGGTCAGAGTTAGATGGCCGTGCGGTCAACCGTACTCCATCCTTTTAAACCTGCACCATATTTTTACTGAAACTGGACGTTTCTATAGGCGTTTCCTTAGCCTACATGCCGTTGTGATCTTTATATACGACCGTTTAAATTACCGGCATACCTAACCACCTACAAACAGTCGGGAGTTAGTACTTAGCAATCAGAAATACAGTTTTGATTAAACACTTGTCAGGGCTAAGGAAGCAATCGGCTGCCAATGTGATACCCATTGGATTATGGACGCTAACCTCTGAGAACGCTAGCGTACGCAATGAGCATTTTAGAAATCGTCACACAGATCGGCGTCAACTGTTGGGTCTAGAATATTGAAACTGAAAGAGAGCTGCCGTGGCAGGAAACGCGAGAATTCTGTGGCGCAGATGCGGGGAAAAGATCTAAGTAATTGATTATTGCGGGTTTTGCGGATTAAGAAGCCTGATTTATAAGGGCAAAATGGCCAACCATCTCCCGAAATTGACATCATGTCCTTCTATGCCATTAATCATCCTGTTTAATAAATGTTCTAACAAAGTTTAATGAGCAGTCATTTAGAAGCAAATAAGCTATTTGCTTTAAACATATTTCGTTCCCACGGAAAATTCCCCGACGTTTGTTCAAAGACGCTGAATGTGGAGAGTTTTGCAGCAGTTAGAAGGTAGACTTGTCAGAATGCTGTGAAAGTTTACTCACATAAAGTCGCGCACAAGTTAACATGCTGGCTTCGTCTTGCTCTGGAGCACACGGCAAACATCTTCGCAAAGGGCGTTCGAACTGTCGGGATATTTCATTTAAGTTAGCAACCGTTGTCCCTTTAACCATTCTTGATCAAATGGCCTTATTTCTTTGAAAACCGCAGAAGCCATATTAAGATCCGGATAACATAATATTAATAAAACATCACTTTCTAATAAAACATATAACACTGCCTGAGGACGCTGGATTTAACCCCATGGCTATTTTTGTCCTAGTATTTGAGCAAAACTCTGGCATGTCGTCCCGCTATTTGCTGAACACATTTACCAAGCATGCATGTACATTCAAGGATTTCTTAAGAAGTAATTATCATCGGAACATTAACCCGATCACAGCTCTTCATGATCGGTTGACGTTGGTACCATGATGATAAGTAGCAGTTTAAAATGCAAAAGGACGAAAATAATTGATGGATTATAAGTGGATCATTAAGCAGAGCCATTATATCCGTGATATACAGTCTAGCACTTCACGCTTAAACATTATACCACATGTATTACATACGTTTTATTGGGGTAGCATTTCACTGACTAAAATTGGGCAATTAACACATTAATTTTTGTTTACAAAACCCTATATAAACATACAACACGCATAATCCAATTTCACCAATAATGAATGAATTAGCGATACAGAAATTTTATGTAATATAACACAAGCATTAAACACAGCATAACATGTAACTTTTACGTTCAACGAAGGATAAAGTTACGCGAAAGCACTCTTTCGCGTTTGGCTTACTCAGTATTTTAACACTTATCAGTCACGTAGAAACTCTAATTAAATTTGACAAGCGCCGCCATTGTAGTGCATAAAAGCCTGTCTTATGACTGGTTCAAAATAGTCCAGTGCATGCCTAGCCCATTTTGGGGATCCAGCTTTTGCTATTTCCGTAAATTCCCTCCGCAGTTGTTCGGTTACTAAAAGATCCGATAATTTGATCATACCTGACTTCTGAGTGGTGGCTTTCCAGTAAGTTACGTCCATTATTGCAGCGAGTGACGTATTGGTGATTGTCAACTCCGTATAAATATCGTTATATTTTGGCTGAGAACAAAAAACACAAAATTACGTATGCATCCCACATATGAATAAAAATAATGCATAGCAAATACTCATTGGCCATCATAACGCTGACAGAGCACCCGGGTCGATTTTTGCTCTCTTTAACTAGGGGAGTCTAATAGGACTATAAACAGAAAATTACCAGTAAGAATAACTTGTTATCAATAGAACGGCAGTTAATTTTTCGTTGCTTTTCGATTTATTGTTTTATAGTTGATATAGAAGTGAGAAAATTTCGTCTCTGGGATATTCGTATCTCGGACATCATTCTGGAGGATTTCATTTAAGGAGAATTCACGTATTTGTTTTAGTTCGATGGAGTTACAAACCGTGTGTGCGTTTGAGAGACAGAATCATACATTCTGCTATAATATCTGTCCAATTTGGTGTAAGGTGCCTCGATGGACTGTTTATGTAAGAAATTAAGGTCGAGAAAATCTCAATTGCGTATTAGCCATTAACATTGTTCAGCCAAGGATGCAATTGTGCAAAATTACTCTTTCCGCTTTCGGCTCAATCACTGTTTAGTATTTATCAGATACGTATCAACTGCATTTAAATTTTACAAGCGATGCCATCGTAGTGCAAAAATGTCTGTCTTATGACTATTTCCAAATATGCCAAGGCAGGCCTAGCCGATTTTGGGGATTTAGCGTTTGCTATTTCGGTGTATTCCCTCCGCAGGGTTTCCGTCACCATAAGATCTGACAGTTTATTTACACCCGGCTCGTGTGTGGTGGCTTTCAAATAAACTATGTCCATTAGTTCAATGACTGACTTAATTATAATCATTAACTCCGTATATATACCTCTGCATTAAGGCTGAAAACAAGAAATATGCAAAATCATGTATGCATTCTAAATACACATAATACTACTTAGCTGCCATGACAGAGAGCATTCCGAACAATTTTATTTAAGAAAGACTGATGTGTTATCCAGAGATATGCAAACCTCTAATAGATTAAAATTATTTTCTAGTCTTCATAGTGGATCGCAAATGCATGAAAATGAGCGTCATGAATATACGGGACTTCCTGAGACTCGGAAAATTATCTGAAAACAATTAAAACTATTCCGATTATATGGAAGCTCACTACTGGGAAGGTTGTTAGCAGTTCTTCAAATCGTTTCGTTTTATTATCGTTTTACTCACAATGCCAACACCGATTAACTAAGTGCTCGCTTGAGGTCATGTTAATCTACATTATAAGTGTCTGCTTTGGATAAGCAAAAATACGGACTCATAATTGGATAAAAACGTGATTGCTTCACAGTAATTAAATAAAGTACAAGCGACATGATATAGGGAAGAAGAAACTGACCAATTTCCAAAGCGTTATCTTCACTCTAGCATATTTTACTTCACAAGAGTACTGCACGAAACTTGCAGGCGGAACATCCCTTAAGAAGTAGCACTTTATTTGAGAGCTACTCCTTTGAAAGTGCACTGTGAATAAATAGTGCTCGAAGTAGTCTGAAAATGATATCAGACGCGCTTCCAGAATATTTGGCAGCAGGTCGTTTGCGATCCGGTCAAGGAGTAGCTTGGATTCCACCCTGGGACAGGTAAACATGTTTCTATCAAATAAATTACATAGTAAACCATTTTAAAGCATTTAATAAGCCGGAGTAGTAATGACATAGAAGGATGTGATGCTAATTTCGAAAGGCGGTTGCATATTTTGCCATGAAAACTCTGTTCATTACATCCGAAACAACTGCCGACCGGATCTGCATAAACAATCAAGCGGATAGATTTCACACCTATTTCGTGACTACACTTTTCATAATAAGGACACTAAAGTTAAATAATTGAAATAGGGGCGTAAAATCTACAGAAATGACGTACATGCTACGCAGAGAAATAGAACACCCGTCAGTGAAGATTATAAGTACGGTCATAACAACTGTCGACATATGCATTTTACTTCGAAGGACTATGTGTGCGTTTATAAGAAAGAAACTCCGGCCAATCCGCAAGTTTCCATACACATCACGAGGCGCGCTATATGCGCCTTAGATCTTCGAAAGTTGTGACCTTTAGATTTAAAAATATCATCTCTTAATCTTCTTTTCTTTTGCGCGAGTTTATTGTTGTTATGTATCACTAATATTTCCATCAGCCTGTTCTTTTCAAATCCTCACATACTGAGGCTGTATCCATAGGTCATGCCCTTGAAAGTCACCCGTAAGGCTTGCGGTATTGGTGATACTGATGAGGGAAAAATTTTTTCCAAAATCATTGTCCTCTGTAAAACAAAGGGCTTTAATCAAACGTTCTCAAATAATATCGATTAAATTGCAAAACAGTTAAAGTTCTGTGCAATACAAAGTATTGTTTCCGACTAACCGTAATAATCCTATCCTGAAATGAGCCGTGTGTTGGATGCCGCTCAATCCGAAATTCGACAGATGTCCAGATGGAGGAGGGAGAAAGGAAATGATATCCCAGCATAAATGAGGATGCTGAAATATTTAAAGCACTTTTTGTCATCTTGTAGCTTTGAACTAGAGCTTACATTTTTCTGATCCAAAACAAACGGGCGGCATATATTTTTTTCAGTCAGATGTCCTAAAGTCATTTGTATAGGTGCTTGTAACTTATAGGAGGTTCCTTCCATGATGATGTGGTATTTCGCGCGCAGATCACATCCCTAGTTGTTGCCCTGAATATTCACGGACTCGCTGGGATATTTCCTCTTTGTTAATCTGATTGCATTTCGGCGATTTCGAACGCAAAATAAAGCATTATTGGTGAAAATGGTGTTATTCGATCAATTTTTACGTAGACGGCATTTGTTGGAGTTGAGTATTAATCCCGTGGCAATCAAGAACTCATTATAGAGCCGTATAATGTGCGTTTTACCGTCGTCATAAAAAATAGATTATTTTCCGGTCGTAGAGCTCATCAGATCTGGTGCATCATGACGTTTAAGCAAGTCTCCGTGGAAGATGTATGCCTTGACGATCGTTACTTATTTCATTCCTTAGATTTTCAATCTCATTTTCACACGAGTGTCGTTGATACCACATAATAGTTAGGCAGATAACTCCACGGTATCTCGTCTGGTGGCAAAGGTGGGTCTGCAGTTTCGTCCGCCTGCGTTTGGACCTGCCCTGTTTTGCCGGTCGCCTGATATCCTTGCACCTTACATCGGTGAGTTATTTTTTCATACTTGTAAAAGTCATTTGGTGGTACCTCGGTCCATTACCATTTGTCCAAAACTGTGCATATTTTTAAAACCGAAGTATGTCCCTTCTTCCAGTATAAATTTGACAGAAAACCTACCTTTCCACCGAATGAGCAAATGGATGAATATTTTATGCATGTTTTCTATGAACTATAATTGCCTTATTAAGGGCATCGAAAATCTATGAGAAAAATGCATGCTACATAAGTAGTCATTGTTTAGAAAGTGCACTTTCTGCATGCAGCGGAAAAGGAGTTCGTTAGAAATTCAACATCCAGATGCAACTGAATTATTCTATAAGTATGCTGCATGATGATGACTTTTACAACACTAATTAATTTATCTTTTCCAAACGAAAATGCATTTTGAAATTCCGGTTGAGATTTCATGAGTTAGCCCACCTAATGATCGGTTATCGTCAAGTTAAAGTACAAATATTTTCCTTACAAATGAGGTCAAACACTCATATTGAAAGTGAAAACTTGGACTATAGACACTGTTGGGGCTGTCTACCGTGATACTGCTGCTTAAGGTTTTTTGCGACATTTATAACATAAAATGGATATTCTACCTAACATTCACATTAAAGTAACTGAACAACCGCGTCTATGGCCTCATTAAGTCCATACTTCGCAGAGAAGTGCCAATGGCGGCATCAGTGCGGAATGATCATTCGATCATCGCTGGTTAGTATTCTCAGGCTATTGGTATTGATTTTAATTGTATATTTTCATTCAGTACCATTGCATCTGATATGGAAAAGGTGCATACCTGAAACAGTGTAAGTTTTACAAACCAAATATTAGCACTACAAATACTGTTGACAGACCAGCATGAATAACACAAAACCTTAATAGAGGACAGGATATACTTCTTGCTGAATTAAGTGACACACCCCGAACAGAACGGATTCAACGTAGATTAACACATAGTAAACTTCGCATAGGCTGAATCTTTCTGCAAAAATTTATGCGTCACAATGAACAATTGATTGTCTGACTAGTCTGTGGTCTATAATGCGGACGCTATATGGCGATACATTTTCATCATTCCAGTCTCCTTGTGTTTTTGTCGGTATCAATTTCCGGCTACCTGGCTGAAGCGGTCTTGCAGGATTCGGAAACTCGGGTCTTCCAGAAATAAAGGACAACATTCGGGATGTGCTACGTAGACGACATCTTTGTCATTTTACATCGAGACGCGAAAGACAACTTTAAAAGTGCATTGGACTCGGTTTTTTTACAAATCCAATTAACCATGGAGGAAGAAAATGACGGCGTGTTCTCTTTCCTCGACGTCCAGGTTTCGAGGCAGGAAGACGGAACTCTCCAGACTGGTGTCTTTCGAAAGGTGACAGACACGGAGAAAATTCTTCATTATAACAGCAATCATCCCCTGTCGCATAAGCGCAGTTGTGTCCGAAAACTTTTTTCGCCGCATCCACACACACTGCAGCACAGAAGCCGAGAAGCTGCTGGAGCGTAAAACCTTATGGCGCTTCTTCCTTCCCAATGGATATCCAAGCAGTTTAGTGAACAAATGCTTGCACCGAATGCACACGAAGACGGATGGTGAAGAGGAACAACGACCAGAAATCTTCCTTCTCTTGCCCTACGTGAATAACGTCACCGAAGGCACTGAGCGCATGCTAAGGCCGCTAGGCATGGGTCTTGAACACCGACCGGAGGCCACCATCCGCCGTTTAACCATGCAGCCCAAGAATCGGCTACGACCTGCAGACACGTCAGGCGTCATTTACCACGTCAAATGTCTGCACTGTCTAGCCAACTACTGCGGCATGACCGACAAACGACTAAAAACGCGCATGCATGAGCACACTTTGGTCGTAAGGCGAAAGGACGTACGATCGCATGCCGCCATGCACTGCCTCGAAATTTATCACAAGTTCGACTTCGACGGCGCCCAAGTGCGCGGCTTAGCCGAAAGCAAACTGGCAAGGGAAGTAATCGAGGCCTGGAAATCAGACAGCAACTCTATCAACCGCAGTTTCGATTTACCAGCGCCATACGAGGCCGTCAGGCACCATCTACGCGCGAGAGGGGGGCCAACGAGAAGCTAACGGGACGACCCCATCGGGTGAGAGTGCAGATGGCCTATTTAAACCCTGTATTTCTCACTTAGCCTATCTCCGAAGATGTGCTCGAGCATGAACACGAAACGTCAGATGAATAAACCTTCTTCCTCAGAGATCGCCTCATCCTCCTCTTCCATATATATATATATATATATATATATATATATATATATATATATATATATATATATATATATATATATATAAGAAGACCCAATTCCTCAACAAAACACGTAACCTAGAACAAGCACAAGCACCTGTGCCCGAACCGTCAGCCGTCCACAACCTGTCATCTAAACAGCTGACAGAGGACCAAATTAAAGTGCTTCAACATGAATCCGGCTACAACACAGGAGACGCACAGCCAGTAGATTTTATCGCTGCACTAGAAGTGGCCCTCTCTAAAACGGATGCCGCAGAAGACTCTAAGAACGCGATTCGCCAACGGGTCGCATCCCTCATCATATCCCATAGGCCACGCCGAACCATCACCTCGGCAGAGCTCAAGGCCATAAGGAAATTAAAGAATGACGACGAAATTGTCATTGTTCCAGCAGACAGAGGACGGGCAACCGTGGTCCTGAACAAGTCGGAGTACGTGACGAAAGCCCAAGAGCTACTGAACAACGACCAGTCATACAAAGTCGTTGACGCCGACCCCATGAAAACACTGGTAGGCAAAATCAACAAGAGCCTGAACAAAATGAGGAATCAAAAGGCAATATCCGAGAAAGATTGGAGACAGATGAAACCGGAAGACGCTGCCCTAGCGCGTTTCTATGGTCTGCCGAAAATCCACAAGCCGAATGTTCCCCTACGACTTATTGTGGCGCTGAAAGGCACGCCTACCTACGGACTGGCTAAATGGCTCGCAAAGCATTTAAAGAGGCTGACAGACGGCTCAGAACACACAGCCGTATCTTCAACACACTTCCTGGAAAAACTCAAAGGGGTTGTAATAGCCCCCGACGAGGTAATGGTATCCTTTGACGTCGTCTCCCTATTCACCTCTACCCCAAAAGAATTGGCCATGAAAGTCATAAATGACCTACTGGAGAGAAAGTACGACGAAGAGGGGAAACCGTTTAAGCGGAAGCACGTGATGGAACTATTGGACTACTGCCTACGCACGTACTTCACTTTTTATGGTGAAATTTACGAGCAAATCCAGGGAACCCCAATGGGGTCTCCGATTTCCGGCTATCTGGCTGAGGCGGTCATGCAGGAACTGGAAGCTCGAGTCTTTCAGTCCTACAAGCCGAAGTTCTGGATGCGCTACGTGGACGACACCTTTGTCATCTTACACCGGGACGCGAAAGACAACTTTAAAAGGCAACTGAACTCGGTCTTCCCACAAATTCAATTTACCATGGAGGAAGAAAAAGACGGAGTGCTTCCTATCCTCGACGTTCAGGTAACGAGGCAAGAAGACGGAACGCTTCAGACTGGTGTCTTTCGAAAAGCGACAAACACGGAGAAAATTCTCCACTACAACAGTAACCATCCCCCGTCTCATAAACGCAGCTGCGTCCGGACGCTTTTTCGTCGCATCAACACACACTGCAGCACAGAGACCGAAAAGCTGCGGGAGCGTGAAACCCTATGGCACCTTTTCCTTGCCAATGGATATCCGCGCAGTTTCGTAAACAAATGCTTATATCAAAGACATACGAGGGCCGACCGTGAGAACACGCAAAGGCCTGCAACCTTCCGCGTTCTGCCTTATGTGAGAAACGTCTCCGAAGCCACTGAGCGCATGCTAAGGCCACTAAGCGTGGGCGTTGGACACCGACCGGAGGCCACCATCCGCCGCTTACTCATGCAACCCAAGGGCCGGCTACCACCTGCAGACACGTCAGGCGTCATTTACCGCGTCAAATGTCTCGACTGTCTGGCCAACTACTGCGGCATGACGGACAAACGTCTGCGCACGCGCGTGCATGAGCACTCCTTAGCCGTAAAGCGAAAGGATGTACGCTCGCACGTCGCCATGCACTGTCTAGAAAATAATCACGTGTTCGACTTTGACGGTGCCCAAGTGCTCGGACGAGCCGAAAGCAAGCTGGCGAGAGAAGTAATCGAAGCCTGGCAATCAGACGCCAACTCGATTAATCGCAGTATTGATCTACCAGCTCCATACCAGGCCATCAAGCACCACTTGCGCGCGAGAGGAAAACCAATAAGAGGAGAGCGAGATCGACCTATCAGGCGCGGGCACGAATGGCCTATTTAAACCATATATTTCTCATTTGGCCTGTCTCCGATGATGTGCTCGAGTACGAGTATGAAACTTCAGACGATTAAATCTTCCTCCCCAGAGAACGCCTTATCTCCTTCTTCTATATATATATATATATATAGATGAGATGATACCGACAAAGACAAGGGAGACCGGAATGACCATTTCTGGCTTATTAGCCGTCATCAGCAAGTCATACCCAACCCCAAGTGTGGA
>CACRXP010001708.1:23784-37069 GCA_902702965.1 Spirometra erinaceieuropaei
CGTGCACACTGTGTCATTAGCGTTTGCTTGAAACTCCCTGGCACACTCTTCCCATCTGAAAAGCCGACAGCAGGATCTTTCGCCTTCGTGAACAATTGAATACCGCGCCTAAGCTGCCGCGTCCTTTGGTAGTCTCAGCGGGGGACCCCGTGAAATCATTTGCATATGTCTGCTTGATCTCCAGCCGGCCCCCACCGCCGTCTTCCCACCACACGTATTGCGCACTCCCGATTCCTTACGCCTCGTCCTCCATTTGTCATGTTTGCACCCCAGTTAGGTGCGTGCGTGTGCTATTGTCGACTCCAACATCCCCTCTTCCATCTTCTGATTGTCGGTCCATGGGAATGACAGGAGAACTTTTACACAAGTGATGGAAAACAGGGACGCATGTGGACGCAGTTTCCTCTTATATTATGGGAAGTTGTCACGCGACGTTGCGGATAGCTTTAGGCCTCATAATTCTGCGCTGCATGGGGACTTCGTACTTTTGTTGTGAAATTTTTGATAATGGCGCACCGTCCAACTGCCAGCTCACTGCTTCCACCAGTTACCCATCTTCACGGTACACCTTCCAGTGCATTTCTAGTGACGCCGAGTTCTGCATTCCTGAATCGACCAGATTATCTTTATCTCTGTAATATTATTTTAATTTGAACTCTTCTTTGTGCTTTTGGAGCTCGGCTACGAGGGGTTGATAAAACAGGTGGCTGTTTATTTTACAACCCTTGTGTCTGCAGGCGGTCCAGTAGATGACTTATTTTCAACCACCTTCGTTCATTAGTAGCCGGTATGTTTGCATTGCAGTCCGGGCATCGTAAGCGGCAATGTTCACTGAGTGTCCTACGGAGTAGAAGTATCAGCGATTACTCAAAAAAATGTGTTTTGTGGTGAGGCAGACTTCTGCAGAATATGTCGCATTTTGTCCTCCCAGTCACCTAACCGGCTCCCATGGCAAGACAATGTCTGGCTGACCGTAGGTGGGCGCGGATGTGGTGGCTGGCAAAACTAGACGTCCCGCCCTCGCGTGTCACACGCGATCGGACCCCCAGTACATGCGCCAGACCTTATGTCTGGGGAGTTCGAAACACAAATGGGTGATGTTATATCCCCAAATGGTATGACGCCAGGACTGTGCGGAATAGAAGACAGACAGAATGCCACAGAACACCTTTTCTATGCCAGTCACTCTGTGTACACCAACGCTTAATCCTTCCGTCCGTGGCTTCGTATTTAAGGGTTCAGCCTTCGTCTGCTTTGCGTGTTCCTACTGGTCCAATCCGGAGCGCCCGCATGGGCAGGCCCTCGCATGTTGCTGGCCCCTGGAGGTCGCGCATGACTCAGCGGCGTGCTAATGTCTGGCTCACACGCGGGCTTCCTAGGCAAGGATGTCCGGCGAGTTTGCGGTTCTTTGTCATGCGTGACCCCCGGACGACAGGAACGGTGCGTCGTGTTCTGGGTCGTCCTAACACCTCACGCTCTTAATGAGTGGACCTCGTATGTTCGGCAATTTGGGTGGATCATAAGTCTGTTCGGAGGGCGCCTAGTTCGAGAGGATCGCCTAGGGGCCTGGACCACATTTGGAACCTCAACCTTCGGAATGGGGATACTGAAAGTGTCACAAAGTAGGTCCATGGCGAGTTGGTTGTCTGACGTCATTCGGTGTCTCAACTGGTTTGCGTGTCTTCTCACACGTCCTCGACTTGTCTCAACTTCAAAAACTACACCATGGGCCCTTTTGATTATACCCTTGATCCAGGGTTCCCTTCCTGGAACGTAATCCCGGACGTATACCTCCTCTCCCTCCACTAAACAGGATTTTCGCGGCTGATCCTCTCGGACCACAGGTTTCAGATATTGCAGACGCACATCGGGTTGTCCGCTCAGAAGTATTTCTGCCGGAGTTGATCCCCCTAGCTCCGTTTTCGTCGTCGTTCGACAGGCCAACATAAATGTGTTTAGGTGTTCCATCTTGACACCTGAGTTGCACATCTTTCTCATTGCCCTTTCGTATGTGCCGACAAACCTTTCGGTTTGGCCATTGGATTGGGGATGGAAAGGCGGTGACCTTACGTGTTTGATCCCCCATTTTTGACACATCTGTTGAAATGTGCTTGAGGTAAACTGTGTCCCATTATCTGTCACAATCTCTGTAAGGATTCCGTACCTCGAGATTAACTCCTCAGTTTTCCGCACCGTGTTTTCCGCCGTGATTACTGGAACATCAAAAACCTCTAGCCATTTCGACCACGCGTCAACCACGATGAGAAACATCTTGCTGCAAAAGGGACCCGCGTAGTCCAGGTGGATCCTACTCCAGGTTTTCGTGGCTTCCGGCCACGACGCTGGTAGGATTTTCGGGGGTTCTTTGCGAAACGTCCACACGGGCCACAACTGCGGACAAATGTTTCAATGTTTTCGTCAATTCCGGACCAGTAAACGTACTTTCTTGCCAGCTGTTTTATCCGCATTATACCCGGGTGTCCAGCATGTAGCTCCCGCAATACGTGTGCCCTATATTTAGCCGACACAAGCACTCGGCCATTGTTCACTAAGCAGTCCTGCACAATCTAAAAGTGATCCTTTCGATTCTTAAAGACCTTAATACATGCGTGAGTTCTGTCTTCATCGGGCCAGCTACGCAGTATGAATTCCTTAACCTGGCGTAGTAGTGGGTCGTCCATTGTTGCAGCTCTGATGTGCTCGGCTGCAATGGGAACCTGTCGAATAACTTCCCTAAGTTCTGCGTCATCTTGGACCAGAGTTTGTGCTACCACTACCTCTTCCCGACTTTCTTTGTCTTCGCTTAACCTCGACAACGCGTCTGGGGCTCCAAATTTCTGCGTGAGTATGTACTGAATGGTGAAGTCATAGTTCAAGTGGATTGTTGCCCATCACTAAATCCGTTTCGCTGCAGTCTGCGGTGTGCCAGCGTTCGTCCCCGGAAGAAACTTCAAAGGCTGATGATCCGTGTGTAAAGTGAAATGTCTGCCATATATAAGCTGATGAAATCTTTGGACAGCAAACGTTATAGCCAAAGCCTTTTTTCTATCTGACTGTAATTTATTTCTGCTTTCGTCAGTGACCTCGAAGCATGCATTAGAGACTGAACTTTTCCGTCCACATTCTTTTGAAGCAAGACTGCGCCCAGTACATAGTCGGAGGCATCGGCCTGGACGATCGTCTAATTACTCAACTCGAAATGGGATAGCATTATCGAATGAGTTATCTTAGCCCTTATCGTCATAAAAGCTGCTTGGCACTCCTCTGACCAGACGAATGGGGTATCCCTGTAGAAAAATTGAGTTAAAGGTCCCTTCAACCTGTGAAGCTCCTCTATGAACGGCCCGTAGTAACTGACAAGAACCATGAAGGATTGTAATTCCTTTACATTCTGTGGGGTTTTATGCTCTGAGATGCCAGCACTCTCTCGGGGTTCGGTGCTCTGTCGTCTGCGTTTATTATGAATCCGAGATAGTGAATTTCTTTCCGCAAAAATTTGCTTTTTTGCATGTTCATTTTAAATCCATAATTGACGAGATTCTCCATGACTTTGTCCAGCCATACTAGTGATTCCTCCTCCGAGCGACCAACTACTAGTATGCCGCCTAAGTACGCAACCGCTCGCTGCGTATCCGTAAGAATTGGATCCATAACCTGCTGGAAAATGCTTGGAGCCGTTTTAATGCCGTAATTCAGCCGCGTAAACTTAAATAAACCTCTTGAAGTGTTGAGCGTCAGTAGCTCCTGCGATTCCTCCTCCACTTCTATCTGTAAATAGGCTTCTGGAAGATCAATTCGTGCACATGACTTTCCACCATTTAACGTAGCAAAAATTTCCTCCACCGTCGGTAGAGGATGGTGGTAATCCTCCAAAACATCATTTCATCCCGACGAATAGTCAACACACAGACTCAAGTTCCCATTTGGCTTCCTAACCGCTACAATTGGGTCAGCCCATGCGGAGTAATTGGTGGGGTAGGTGATACCCTTCTCTTGTAAACGTTCCAACTTCTTCTCCACGTCTTCTTGGATTGCAAACGGAACTCGACGACATTGTCTGAAAACTGGTTTCTTTGGTCTCCTGGGAAATGTTTCTCTCTGTGGCGGCCAGTTTTTCCTAATGCCCAACACCTGTAGCTGTTGACTGTTTGTTTCGCCAATCAACCTTGTATCCTGTTTAATGTTCCTGAGTCTAAAACATTCATCTGCTAACTTCTGTACAGTCGTGTCACCATCCTGATCCAGTTTGGACAGCAGCCGCGTGCGTATGTCCGCGTCCTCCGGTAGACTAAGTGATTTTATGAACAACAGGGCATTAACCTGGTTTGCTGTTGCTTGCTCTACATCAGGCTGTTGGTACATATCATTTAGTCTGCCTGCCAAATCAAAATAGTCTTCGTCTACCGTCTTCTCCAATTTAAAACATTCAAAACGTCTGTTAAACAATGACTTTGAATATGTGAATAAGACTTTCAGGTTTCTCACCGTCTCCATAGATTTGATTTCGGCCGGTTTCTCCGGAAGGACGAACTTGACGTACTTTTCGTGTTTCATTCGTCCAAGTTTCAACAGAATTTCCACTTTTTCTCCGTCAGCAAGACTTTGCCCCTCACATTCGAACAGAAATTCATATTTCCTGAACCACATATCGAACGTAAAACCGTCGTCAGGGTCGCAGGTAAATTCTGTGATCCTCTCCTCCAGCTACTTCCTTCTGTCATCGTTTCCTATCTGCTTCCAGTCCTTCTGCATTCCTGCGTGAAGAGCCATAAAACTGGCTTGCTGTGTTTCCAACAATTTCTGCATCTGTTCTTCACTGATCATTTTCCGTGTTCACCTGCGCCGCCACTTGTTATATCACCAAATAGTATGACGGCAGTTCTGTGCGGAATAGACGACAGACAGGATACCAGAGAACAACTTTACCGTGTCAGTCACTCTGTGTACACCAACGCTTAATGCCTCCGTCCGTGGCTTCGCATTTATGGGTTCAGCCTTCGTCTGCTTTGCGTGTTCCTACTGGTCCAGTCCGGAGCGCCCGCATGGGCAGGCCCTCGCGTGTTGCTGGCTCACACGCGGGCTTCCTAGGCGAGGCTGTCCGGCGAGTTTGCGGTTCTTTGTCAGGCGTGACCCCTGGACGACAGGAACGGTACGTCGTGTTCTGGGCCGTCCTAACAGGTGAAGGCGTCACAAATGCCGCACCACTACGTAGCCATTACAGGCAGGGCTATTTGTGAGAAGGACCGACTTATCCCATCAGATGGCATTTTTTAAAACGACGACATTGTGTATTCCGTGACAGGTTCGAACACGTCAGATTGATTATGGTGGGCATTGCAATGATGGGACATTAGGATAAACTACCCTGTGAGACCTCGATAGAACTGGCGCATTCGTCTTCGTCTTAGTGCTTTCGTCAAGAGCCCCACAGATGTAGTTGATTCCATACATTAAGATAGGCTGGGCAGGTAACATGACCCAAATGGGATCAAACTCACAGGTCCTGGTACAGCATTGTGGCCCATTATATTGCTGTTAAGACGGGGCAGAGCATGACGCAGCATACTTTTCGTCCGGCGGTCACGCTAGACTAAGAACTGCAAAACTTGCCTACGAAACTCGCGTCTGTGTTGGTACTTAACGCGCCGACTAGGTATGCGCGACCGTCAGGGGTTGACCACATGCAAGGGTTTCCCACATGCGGGCGCTCAGAGCTCGACCAGTAGGAGCATGCAAATCGGACGGGGATAGAAGCCTTAGATGCGACGCCAAGGTATTGAAAGTTAATGTACGCCCACCAGCTGTCGCGGTAAAACTGTTCTTTACTACTCCGTCTGCCTTTCATTCCATGCAGAATTCACAGCATCCCCCAGGGAGATATAATTGTTAGTAAAGCCGAAATATAAGTCTCAAATATGATCCATAGACACGGAAGGGTTGGTGGACGGCAAGTTCAACGCTCGCTGTTGCTCACTCGTTCATCCGCTCCCGGGCATGGCTACGCTCTGGACAGCGTGGCGGTTCCGGACTACTCAAAGGGACGGATACCTCGTCAGCCGCTGGAGGCGAGTTTTTAAACGACCAGCCAGTTAAAAAATCATAATGCCTTAGGGCGCACGTAATGGACGCTGCGGGTATAAGTCAATAGGACGGCGAGTGCTACTCTCGGAGGGACCGAAGTCGTGTAAACCTTAACTCTATGCTCTCCTCCACAGTTGGAGAAGGCGACGTGTAGGAACAGGGAGAAAACAAAAGGTTAAACGTCTTTATTTAAAAAGCATTTCAAGATTTCCAGAAAAAGCAATCCCCGCTCATTTCGGCAGGCTACATTAATCAACATAAGAGGAACGGGAAATAAATAACATGAAGTCCCATGACCACTATGACGACATGCGCACTACAGGAGCGAATAAGCCGATTCTTTCACTACGGAAATCCTCGCTGCTGCAATAACGGTAAGTCCGACAGAATTTTTTTGAATTGCAGAATAGTTGCATCCATAATTTAGGATAGTCGTAGCAGCTCGGTGCTTCTTTTCACATGTCCCGTTCAGAGGGCCATGCGACTCACTCCTATCAATTATAGTATTTCCAAGGCGAAACTTGAGCACGCCGACTGTAGGAAAGGTAACTTTGGAATGCCCGAGAGAGGTATTTCAATTTAAAAGTTATCGAGGCCTACTATTGTTAATTTCCAAACTTAAAAGTACAGGACATAATGTTTTCTCTGGATAAAATCTTTCCACGTTGGGCACATTCGCACACTTCGGGGGTTTGTATTTATCTGTTGTTTCTCAAGGAGCACCGCAGGCCCTATTTGTTCTCCTCTTCGTGACGAGAAAGGTTTGTAAGTTCTTTGGCACATTACCATTTTTGCAGTGACTGTACTTGCAGTGTCGGGGTGTCCAGAGGAAACTCACGTCGTATATCTTCATGCTGGCAGGGCCACGGTCCCGCCTTCCATTGTCCAGTATGAATATTCATCGTTCTTGCGGGAGAGGAACACTTGGAATCCCTACCGAACCACACCTCGACCGATTATAGACGAGTGTGAGAAGGCCGGGCAGTGTGCAAAGTTGGTTTAGGCCAGCCCTGGCGCCACAGATCGTTTTACATTTGCCCATTAAGGCAGTGCCAGGTCATTCGTCTTTGGGGATGAGAGCAGTAGGTGACAAAGCGGACACCTCGTTTTCGCGTGCCACACACTGCGTGGTGCCTGCTCCACATGACATAATACCAGATTGGACGATAGAAGCAAACTCCGCTAAGCAAAGTTTAACTGGCAACACCGGCGTTGGCGAAAGTGGTATTGTTTCTGCTAGTGACATGGATCCTATGTGGCCGGTTATTCTTTGTGGTCGAATTTTGGCTGTCATCATGCCGGTCCTGTTGTTGACTACATGGGTTATCATGCGGTCGCACAGCGGTGGGATGAATGACTCTACACAGCTTCTTCCAATGCGAATTAACGGTGTCATCTGCTCCTCTAGCTGACATTCATATCGGACTGGTACTCATGTGGTAACGGCAATTCAGTCGGTGTTTAGTCCTATCCGATAAAACAGCGACATCTTCGGAGTGTGATCATAGGACATACTTCAATGTTTATTTATTAGAAGGCAGCCGGCGAATAAAAGTCTACTTGTAAGACATTCCGCGCACGCTTGTTAATAAGAGATGCATTTCTGGACTAGATGAGACCGTTCGTTCATGTTTTCTGGTATTTCATAAGTACATCTATATAATAATTTATCGATTGGTTTTATATTAACTTAACATTTTCTCGCGAACTTCGCCGACCTTCCTTGTTCATCAAAGTGGAATAGTTGTGCCTTCTAGGCAAAACAACAGCGGACTGTATGCAGCGCAGGTAATCCGAAAAAATCTGGGAAAAGCCTGACTGTGCAAAATGTTGCGAAAGCGCACCACAATTGACTTGTAGCGTAAAAATATAATGTATAGTTTTCTATTAAAAGTCATTTGTGTTTGAGAAAAGGAGGTAAAAGTAATCCCCATCTCTGAGAGTATAAATGTACCCGCTGTTAGCATCCAGACACTGGAGACACTATTTCGATCCTCACCATGAAGTGGTAATTCTGGAAAAGAAAACCATTTCTGGCAGAACTTTACGTTCGCAGTACCCACACATACAGTGCCTGCGCATCGATCCAAAAAGAGTGAGTAATATGGAAAAATGAAATTATTTAAACTTTTAAAAGCATTGAGGTTTGAATTTCCTTTATTGCATTCAACTTCATACGATAGTCCCACACTTGAATTTTGTTCGTCTTTTGACAAAGCGTTGTCTGAGATTTCATTTAGAACAAAGTAAAACAGGAAACTATGCGTTCTGCGGTTCAGCTCTGACTTACTGAAACGATGGTTGCTAAAAGTTTGGGTACGACTTTTAAAAATACTGGGATTAGGATAAGCGCACGCAAAGGCCCAATAGTTACTACCTTTTCCAGATTATTCGTTTATTGAAAATTCAAAGATTATGTCAAATTTTCACTGATACAATATCAGAAAAAATTTTTCTAAGATTAAAAAAAACAACTGACACTTTAACAAGGGACAAAATAATTCTAGGCAGATAACATTCGCATTTAACTATGAGACTACGAAAAAGCGAAATCTACGGAAATATAGAATGCTTATTGGTTGATAAATCAACATTACCATGGCCATTGCAGACGATTAATTATTACAAATTGAATGTTTTACCAAAATTTTTACCAGGAAAGCCTAACAATTGAATGCATGAAACATAACCTCACACCACTAAATACACCCGATTTTCTCAAAAATGCATTTCCGAGGAAAGTGGAAGGCCGATGAATGGAAGGCGGATTGCGAAGCCACTGTTAGGTGAATAATGACTACCAGGCTACCTTCTCTAGCAGTATCCTCGCTCATTGGATACATACTAAAAATAGCTACTATTGAAGAAGTCGACTTAGCTCGTTATATAACCATCTGAGTTAGGAGAATAGGCATGCCCGATACGCCAATCCATATGCAATACATTCTGAGAAAAAATGGTATTCTGCTGCATTTATCACAAGATCTGTGGCGGAACATCTGCCAAAAAGGACTACTCAAATACAGAAAAGAAGACGTAACCACTCACATAGCATTTTAAAGACACTTCGCCAGCAAACTTTGCCGGTGTCACCAGAAGTTCGCTATTGCGCGCACCTATCCAACCACCAAGATAAGACTAATTCTGGAAGGCACTTTGGAGGTCAGAATAGGCTGTCTGTTGGACTTTCCAAGAGCACATGTGCGCGTTTACGCGTTCCGCTAGAGCAGGTAATTTTGTTCGAGCGGCCAGGTGCTTAACCGAGCAAACGAGAGAGTACCGACCGGTCTGGTTAAGTTGGAACAAGGAAACCATCTCAAAGACAGTTGTGACCAATTTTTTTAGCAGCAGATACTTAGTAGACGTCAACAAGGCATTTAAAACCATCTCTGAAGGCCCGACGTTCGTGTTAAGTTCCTGTGTTAGCGGAAAAGAGCATCAGCAAAGTCAATGGTCATACGAATAGCCAATTCAACCTTGTGCTCTCAGTATGCGCTGACCTATTTAAAGCCTCACATGTTCACACACAAATCTTGTCACTTCTAGTTACAGCGACAAGACATATGCACTGACGGATTCACCCTTCCGCCCCTTCCCATGCCTTTTGACAAAACTACATTAACCCTGGTTCCTTGCATGTCCGAACGCTTTCAACCTTCTCTCCGTCAAGTCTGTCATTCATTGGTTATGCCTAAGTTTCCTAGTTCTACGTAAATTAATTGTATCACTGTACAGAACCACGATTCAAAACCTACCACAAACATTTACCGAATATCAGTTCTTTAATGTTTGCATGGGTATCATTGCAGAACTATTAAATAGCCATAGTCAGTTTGTACTGACCCTGGACGTACCATCTCCTATTCCAGTCGTTACTCCGCGCATCATGCCAGATGACAATTAAAGCATTACGCAGGTTTTGGGCTTATTGCACCTACGCAGCATTGGCTGTTGAAGTTCAGCGTAGGACTATGATGTTACACCAAATATTCCTTAATTCTAAGCTAGGAGGATATACTTAGAGCGCGTATTTTTATTTTACTCGTTCCCTTCGTTCCCGTGTCCGTCTTATTTATCAATGTATGCAAAATTCATTTTATTTAGTCTCTGGCTACCCGCTTCTTCAGCTCTTTATTAGATAAAATTGGAGAAGATTAAAAAGCCGCGTGTACAGACTCCAAGGGTTTTTTAAAGTCGATTGCGTGGTAACTCGCACCAAGGGATAATTTCAAGTGTAATTGAGGCATAATTTAATACAGTTTCCACTGACTATTACCACCGGCAATGTCATCATTTGTGACTCCTCACGTTTTACTATTATTGCTTAATAGTCTTTCGAATCTCTGTCTTTGCTTATCCTGTCGTCTTTCATCTGACTGCATTGCCAAGGAAGTTGCGTTCATGTGTGCTCCAAATGTGGATGCTTTTGTAATGTAGCGGGACATTGCACGTTTTTGATAAGATAGTCCCGTAGGTTATCCGGAATTAAAAAACGATTTATGGAGACAGCATTTAAGCAAAATATTCGACAGCGGGATTTGAACCGATAAAACTAACAGGGGATAATGTAGACCTCGTACTCAATAGCGCATTTCTAAGTCCGTGCTTCCGTGTGTTAATAACCAGTTGAGGGAATTTTCTTAATTTTTTACTCGGCTATAGCCTAGTACACAGTTTAAGACGCTGTATCTGCAGAAGACGCACTAGATTTGCATGTTTTTGCCATAAAGTAGGCCCGCATACACGAAGTCCAGGTGTTTGCTATCACCCAATCAGCTTTCCACATTCCGTATCCTCCGACGCGCACCCCAGCCATGAGTCCGAACAACCAGATAACCGACTAATTCAGTGCGCATCATCCGCAGTGCCTTTAAGTCAAGTTTGTTTTTGCTGCGGTGCCAACGTATCCTTGTCTGCAACCAGCCAAACCATGGATCAACAAAACTGCTGAATATCATCTCTTTTCTCCATAAACAATTTGGCTTCTAATCAGAGGCAGACTACGGAGCATGGAGTCACAGTGCCTGAGAAAAACAGATTTGACGTCTAGCATTTTATGGGGCGTGAGCTTACCTTCGATGCAATAACAAGATATGCTCAGGTGCTGCGGCGCATAGCCTTTCGTGAGAATTGTTTTTGAAAAAAGTTGGCACACTGCAAAGAAAGTCGAAAAGCGTCTCACATGACTTCAAGGAAACCGCAATTGAATTTTAGCTCCCACATTTCGTTAATGCGGCTGCTTAATTTGCTTTGCCAGGTGAATATCGCCGGAATAGGCTGGAAGTTGTGTTATTCATCAGGTGTGCGGTATGTCTATAAATTGCAGCTGGCCTTCCTTACGCTTCACACCGTTGTGTCTTCCCCAAGTTTTAATACTCTTAAATGTTCTGCAGAGTCTGCTGTAGTTCCTCCCGCGAACTACTATGATTATCTACTTCAAAACTGGAGACAGCTGGTTAGTTTTTTTGAATTTTGCTAACTTCGCTTGGGGACCAGCAGCCCGTTGTTCCCCAAACGTGCCATGTAAACGTCGGAAATCATGGCGTAGAATGTCAGTCTGCACAGAAATCGCCCGGGATATCTGTTAATATACACGAGTGTTGTGCCAAATTGACTTCCGTCTTGCGGTTGTTTTCAATTTCATACTCGTTAATGTTAGTTTTGTGACCACTTTTGAATACTGCTTCAGCATTTTAATGTTAGTTAAAGGAAATACCCAAGGGATAAGCCGAAATAGAAAATACTTCGCGAAGTCACATAGCACACAATCAAGATTAGCTGGTCGTCAACAATGACGAAGTGAGCTGCGGTTTGCTCTCCAGGAATGAATGTTCATACGCGACATTGGACAGTCACACGACCAAAGCCATATATTTTGCTCGATGTTATTCGGGGTAAATTTTGGCACGCAAAACCACGTACACGACACTCAAATTAAAGAATGTCATTTGGTGTAACGCGACACCTGTTTAGCACAATCAGTTTTCCTGCCTATTAACTTTAGCCAGGGAGACCAACCCATGCCAGACCGAACTAAATTAGTCCTGATCATGGATGGCGATGGATATGGAAGAAGAAAGAGGTAGACATAGCGCACAATAACGCTGTTAAAAAGACTTCGTGTGGCCGTGGTGGACGTCGTGCTCCGCGGCTACCGATCTGTGATCAACGCGACCTTTCGACCACTTTTGTGTAATGATTGTCGTCTCTCGACTGTCCACTTACTTTGCAATGTTAGCAATGACCGACCAGACAAGAAGATGGAACTGGAACGTTATTTAACGACCTTATTATCGACATCATTGAAAATTGGGTCAGATATTTTGGTTAAGGATTGATAAGAAATGCCCTTACCATGAGCACGCACGATCAGCATCAAGCTCGTATTTTCTGATATAGGAAACTGTGTCTTAGACTAATGATGATACCGCGAATGCACATAAAATACTCCGAATAGCGTGGTAAGAATTATTAACTTCCTTCTATAATGCCTGCCGGGTAACGCTTCCAAACTTTAGACGGATACTATTATACGGCTTAAGCAACTAATATCAGAAAGTGCGCAAGAAAGGTTGGGAGGACGTAGTGATGATCTGACCCCTCCTCGGCTGTGCTAGCAAAACAGCGATATCAGTGTCTGGGCTTTTGGTTAGTACCCGTGTTCTTGGTTTAGTAAGTTATGAAACAAGTGCATACAACTGGTTTCCTGCTAGTAGTTTATGAATGTTATATGGTCGTTACACTTTAGCAAATAAATGTTGGATGAAATATGCATTTTTGCATTTAAATTAAGATCATAAAGATTTCAATGATATTTTGGCAGATTTTGAATAATTCATATTGACCCAACTGTGAAAAACTCGGCGCCTCGGTGGGATTCAAACCCACGAAGTAAGGGGGAAGGCTTTAGTACAGCCAACGCGTCGTCCGGCGGGGCCTCGTAGCTCAGGTGGTTAGAGCGTTGGCTATACTAAAGCCTTCCCCCTTACTGCGTGGGTTCGAATCCCACCGTGGCGCCGAGTTTTTCACAGTTGGGTCAATATGAATCATAAAGATTTGATCAGGGTTATTGGCTTAATGTTAGCGTACTAAATCGTTTAGGCATTAGATACGCTGAGATAATAATATTTGCCGTGGTTAAGGTTTTAGACATATTTACCGTAGGGTTCTTTTACATGTTATCGATATGGAAATGGAATGTAAA
>CACRXP010001709.1:0-34198 GCA_902702965.1 Spirometra erinaceieuropaei
TACTTGGCTCAACTTGTAGGGCAGTGATAAAAGTCGTTGCTTGCGACGGTCCATCTGTCGACATACTCGCTTCTTATTTGTTACTTTTCTAGACAGGTTATCATAACCCTTACGACAGATGAGGTTATCTGGTTGTTTTCTTTTTCCTTTATTGTGAATGTTCCGTCCAGAAAGACAGTGTTGTTGTATGCTTTGCATGTCAGTACCTGCTCCCCTTAACTGACGCGAAAGTTCCTTCCATATGCCGAGCACCAGATTTAAGTCCGTGGTGTCTAAAACTCACTGACTCAACCGTCGCCGGACCACCTCTGCTGTGAGTCCGGAAAGCAGTGAACCCAATGACGCATTTTACAGCTGCTCTCAAACTGTTCCGTCAAACGGTAAGTATTTTCAGAGCTCCTGAAGTTGGTGAATTTGGTCGTGTCGGTGTGATTCTCCCTCTCATTGTATTTCCTTTGTAGAAATAATTCGATGGTCTCATCTATCGGCTCTTGAGGAAATTATGCGAGGCGTGGTCGTGTTTGAAGAAGAGTGGCCAATTTAGCCCCTTTGAGAATTGTTTTGATAAACTGACTATGATGTCGAAGCAATTGTGAGTAAATCATGGAAAACGGTGGGTCGATAGAAGCCCCGGTTTTGACTCTGAAGCATCTTAAACATCATACGTAAGAGGTAGCAAGCGCAAATGTAATGAACTACGTGAAAATATGCATGGAAGTATATTAGGCACTTATTATGTTACATCCTATGCCACTTTATATGTAATATCACATAATAAGTCCTTAAATTTTCAAATACATTTTATTTGCAACCGGGTACACGTTAATGCAGATTAGGACATTCATTTGACTGCCTTTCCCCGGTGAAAAAATGCAATATGATATTTGGTAATTCCAGATATGAGAAATTCCAAATAAGAAATAGCTCAGTACAGTCGGGATGTGAAATTTGTTGTATGTGCCGTACTACCGGATACCATGTCCTAAGACGCAAAACCCCAAACAAATCGAAAGTGGATAGATGAGATTCACTTAAAGTAAATAGTTCAAAGGCAACAAAAGTATTTAGGATTATATATAATCAAACACGATTTGAAAAACGTGCATCCGAGAAATTTAATTAGAAGGATAGAACTCTTTGGGAAACAGCAAACTCATTGTGTAAATTTTTGAGACTGGTTCCTCAGCTCGTCTTCGGACTATGGGAGTGCAAAAACAATTAACTTCTAAACCGAATCTGGCAAAGGCTGTAATGAGTGGCTAAAGTTTGAGCCAGTGCGTGTTAGTTGCAATTTGTCATCTCCTCGAGATTGGTTGAGCCACTTTGAATTCGTATGTCGCATCTAGATCGATATGCTGGTTGATGCATGCCTCATCTGAGTGCAGTGCCTCCGGGAACTCGCGGCTTTTTCTTATTGGGCAGGCGTCAACAATGCTAGTGTTTTCGCAGGCAAATTTGTGTCCAGTGTCCAGTGTATGCATGGCCACCTGGGATAGATGGTCGCGCCTCTGTACCGCTAACTGATGCCCATGTATACGGGTTGAGACAGATTTCCCAGTTTGGCCACAATAGGCGGCATCACAACTGGAACATGGACTTTTGTAGACAACACCTTTTCTTTCGAGGCAGTCCACCCTGTCCTTAGAGTGTACAAGCTGAGCGCGTAAGGTAGTTGCCGGCTGGTGGGCTACGTGTATCTGGTGTTTTTTTAGTTGTCTTTCGACTAGCTCAGATACATTTTTCTCGTATGGGAGAGTTCGCCAAATGGTCGATTTTGGTGCCCGAGCGGCCGTAGCATTGGAAACACCTTTACCTTTGAATGTCTGATGCGTCATGCAAAATCGTTAAAGATAAAATCAAAGCGGCCCAAACAAGATCGTGGATACGAGAAATTGCAACCAACACGCATTGGCTCAAACTTTAGCCACTCATAGCATCCTTTGCCAGACTCCGTCTAGAAGTTAATTGTTTTTGCACTCCCATAGTCTGAAGACGAGCTAGGGAACCAGTCACAAAAATGCACATAATAAAGTTTACTGTTTTCCAAATAATTCCATCCTTATGGTAATCAAACATAGGGGATATTAAAAAGTAGACTGCAAGCGACGAGGAAAACATAAACCTTAAGAATTCAAAACATATGCGACACAAACACATGATGGCAATAAGTAGTTGGTCTTTCCAAAATACACTCATGCGTTAATGGCCTCACTGATACAAAGAAGGTCGGACTGGCAGATTTTGACTCTTACGGAAGATAAAGTAAAACTGCATTCTGTTTTTACTTCCACATGAAGTCCTTTTTGCAAGTTAGCAGTCTCACTTATCTAGGTAGAGCTCATTTCTCTAAGTGGCTCGAAATCGATAAAATTCACAGAAACAATAATCCGATGAGGCTCCTCGAAAGTTGTAATTAGCTAGAAGCTGCCAATGGAAGTTAGAAATCCATGCATGAAGACGTACTTTGGCCTCAATAGTTACCTTATTCTCCCGAGGGAGGTAGAGTCTGTTCTGGGTCGAATGAATCCTGAAGAAAATCTGTTAACGTTTTGTAGCTACTCTTCTTGGCCGATCGCACTCTGTTTGACTCCAATGGAGCGGTTTATTGGAAACATTTACTTGGAGAGGATTACCTGCCTTCCGACAGTTGGCTTAAAAATGCACTGCAGAGGGATACGAAGGACGAAACCGAAGCCCTTATTTTCATACACTCATGAGCAACTGCAAAAATTATCTCGCAAATCTGCAAGAAAATACAGTGTGTGACCTATCTCATGAAATGTTGGCTGAAATTCTGAAATGCGTTTTCGATTAGGCAGGATTACTTGGTCGCGGTTGTGAAACTGATTATTTTAAGGCATACACTTATAATATTTCGGACTTGGCAGGATGTCGGCTTTTAAATGCATTCCTTTTCAATCTCCTGTAGAAAGCGTACTCGGTGAGAAATGACTACTTAAGTAGCATGCATTTTTCCCGTCGATTTTCCATGGTCTTGGAAATTCATATATATTTTATAGAAAACACAAACAAAAATATGCTTTATTTTAGTCAATCAATAGAGAATCACGTTTTCTTTATATTTTATACTTAAGGAAGTAGTATAATTAGGTTTTAAAAAAGTTTCTAATTATGAGACTTTTTAAGACCGCGATATGTCCGTTCACATAGCATCGTACCCGGCGGTTTACCACTGCTCCTCATGAAATTAACAACATGGACCGCATCCATTGCAAAATTTTATGGACTCTGTATGATATCTCTTTCACGGCATAGAAAAATATGTGATTTTCTTTACGTGGACCGCACGCACCTTGCAGACGTAAATTACTAAGTGCTAATACAACGAATGATCAGGTTCCAAATTATTCAGCAATTGGAAAACTTTTTTAAAACCTAATTATACTCCGTCCTTAAGTATAAAATATAAAGAAGACGTGATTTTCTATTGACTGACTAAACGAAAGCATATTTTCATTTATGGGTTCTATAAAATATCTTCGAATTTCCAAGGCCATCGAAAATCAATGGGGAAAATGCATGCTACTTAAGTAGTCATTTTTTACCGAGTACCCTTTCTACAGGAGATTAAAAAGAAGTGCATTTAAAAGCCGATATCCTGCCGAGTCCGAAATGTTATAAGAGTATGCCGCAAGATAGTCAGTATTACAACCGCGACCAAGTAATCCTTCCTAATCGAAAACGCATTTCAGAATTTCAGCCAACATTTCATGAGATAGGTCACGCACTGTATTTTCCCATTTCGTTTATCTAATGCAAGCTGACTTTCTTTACTTTTCGTCAGTCAGAGTATGAGAAAGCATGACCAGAGACTTTCCTCACATATGCCAGCGAGGCACACGATGAAATTACATATGCCTCAGGAAAATAATCTCAGCGTCACGCTTATATGTCCTTTTCATCTCTGCTTATTTCCGGGGACTGTCTCAAAATACATTATTTGCCACACAGTGGCCCATCTGTTAACACAACTGCTCTCTAGCGGCATATGTTGCACTGCTTTCCGCTCATGCCTTCAAATTATGTGCTTAAGCCGAGTTTTAACCGAACTTTGACGTGTTTTACTACTGTGCTTTGAGGTAAAAGACATCCAAGCAGTTGAGAATTCTTACGCGAATTAGATTGAATTTCTTGAACAAAGTCCACTTCTCTTCCATTGTCAACTGGCTTACGTTAACAGGAAGTCTAAAACTCGATTGTCTCAAGGCAAATACTCCTAACTCTTCTATTTAAAAAAGGATCACGTCAGACTACATGCATTTGTTTCAATGGTTTTGTTGAGACAGGAAACTGACATGACCATCCGTGATAGCCTTCTCTGTAGACGTACCCATTTTACCCCTAACTGTGTTGATGCCTGAAGTGCAATTTTCGCATATTCGTAAAAGTACACATTTTTCCATTAGTTCAATTTATACCTTAGGTTAAATCTTTATAAAAGTCATTTTCACGTATCGTGTCATAAAGGTGAGTAAAGCGAACATGAAAATACTATACAGAAGATATCGGGATTATACATACATAATTGTCGATATCAACTAGAAAGATAAAGACCTATTTATTGCTATAAATAATCTCCATCCAAAGATTAAAGTCACATTTGAAAAGGGGCAGCGCAACAAGCAATCCCTCATGGACATCCTCATGAGAAGACAGGAAGATAGTTCAGAAGACGATCGGTCTTCCATAAGGATACATGTGAAGGTCAATACTTACATTTCCTGAGCTTTTTACCTGTACAACGGAAACCAAACCTGATGTACACTCGCTTCCAAAGAGTAAGAAACATTCGCTCTATTGAGACACTAGATTCGAAAATTAGTTGTCTTAAATCAACCTTGCTTAAATTTTGCTATCCAGCACGTTCTATCCAAAAGTACAGCAATAACTTACGGCCAACGTTGGCGGAATAATCAGTCTCGGAAAGGTCCATTGTAATACCCTTACCATCTTAGGGTGGCAACACTTCAAATAACATGAAACGATGGCTGAGATGTATCAATAACACTAATATTTCAGACTATGCTTCCTTACAATCCACATGGCTTTGAATTGAATATTAGCGTGGTGTCGAATCGGCCTCGATGGCCGAAATGCCTACTGTCCTGTATTCAGTCACAATAGGATCAGGAGTAAAATGCGCGGTTTCCTGGATTCAAAATTAGTTACTTTCTGCACAATGGCTCTCCGCTTCAATGGCATCTGGAACGAATTGTTACCTTTAAAAACTATGCTGTCTGCAAAACTGGAGAACGATTTAACAAGTTAACAAACGAAAGTCCGTGCACTAAAATAAATATACCTGATTTTCTACAGCGAATCTAACTGTTCGAGTTTTTTCTGTATTGGCAGGGTAATGGCTATTTTGGTTTTCCATCAGTTAGGGGTTTGCAAGCCCCATTCACGTTAGATATCCTTCTTCTAAGCCCCTGAGTCTGTTCTGCTTACCCAACAAATCTGTAATTTCATCAGTGGTTATGCATGTGTGCATACTTGTCAGATAGCCACAATTGCAGCGTTATTAGATGGGATTGAACCCGCGTCGGCCAGCGGGGCCTCGTAGTTCAGGTGGGTAGAACGTTGACTGTACTAAAACCTTCACCTTACCGCCGTGGGTTCGAATCCCATCAAGGCGCCGAGTTTTTCACGGTTGGGCTAATATGAATTTTCTTAATTTGTTTGTTTTTCACGCTGTTTTATCAGAAGGGCAGCATCTTGAGTGGTGACCTGTTAGATTTGATAATCTCTAATTTTTATTGGTCAACACCATCATGCCACCTCCATTTTTTTGTCATTATGAGGCCTCTGTGGTGCATATTAACCAATCTATTTCGACCAAGCAGTTAGTAAATTCAGCTACGTTGATAAAAGATAGTCTGCACATCTCCAGACGATATCCGTCTTTGGGCTTTTAGTCGTGCATCTTATACGCTTCTCGGTCTACACCTGTAGTACACTTTTATCCGATTTCTCTCGTTTAATTTCGTTTCCACGTTCTATCGATTCGTTTCACTGCACTTGTGCTCCGCCTGAAACCTCCTCCGGAGAGTACCCATCATTACAGTAGGTGGGCTAAGTCATTAAATGTCAACCGAAATTTCAAAATGCGTTCTCGTATCGAAAAGATTAATTAAGTAGGGTTGTAAAGCTAATCCTCATGCAGAAACTTTTTTGAAACCGAACTATACCCTTCTTTCGAGTGTAAAATTGGAAAAAAACTTGATTTTCTGCCGAACAAATAAAAGAATGAATAGTTTATGCATTTTTTCCGTGAAATATAATTGAATATTTAAAGGCATTGCAAATCAGCGGGAAAATTGTATGCTACTTAAGTAGTCAGTTTTTCAGAGTATAGTTATTGCATGCAGTCGGAAATAAATTCATTCGAAAGCTGACACCCTGAGGTAACTGGATCATTATATTATTATGCTGCATGAGGACTAGTTTTACAACCCTACTTAATTAATCTTTTCGAAACCAGAACGCATTTCGAAATTGCGGTTGAAATGTCATGAGTAAGCCCATCCACTGTAAATCAAATTGGCCGCGTCCGAACACTGAGGCCCTCTCCTTCTGTCCGTTCTGTGGGCAGAGGTGCAAGTCGACTACCACTATAAACCAACTCACGTACAAGTCACCGTGCCTGCTCTCATCCTGCTGTGGAGCATACGGTGTACATCGTCGACAATGGCGATCGAACTGTCGGTGCTTTTGTAGTTTAGACGGAGACAATGAACAGCAAGAGGTGTTCATATTTCGTCCGTGAAATTGTTGTTGGTTCAGAGCTGGACATACGAATAGGCTCTTATTTTATATCAGACCGGGGAAGCAGTGAAGTCTGGCATAAGCGGGCAGCAATTTATGTGCATTTTTCCAGGTCCGCCGCGACGTTCTTCTTCATTGCCAACCTTCTGAATTTAATCTTTCCCCAGATAAGGATTAGATTTGGAAGAGAGAGGGAGATGGAGGGATACTAGTGCCGCGCAAGCCCTTCAGATCTGAATCGAATTCTTACGAGTCATCTTCATCACAGTCACCTCAATCGCGAAGAACGGCAATCTCCAGGTCTTTAGGTTGAGAGTTACCTCTCCATCTATAGATGACCTAGCTTGATCACTGAAAGTCGGCGAGCGGTCGTTGAATTTGGCTGCTAGCTCTATGTCACGAAGGAACCCTGCTCAGTTGAATAATATAGACCCACTCAATGGGCATAGGTTGGAAAGTTGCCTCGAAGTTGAGCTACATAACCTTTCCGTCATCTGGTCGTGATTTCTCTCAAGAGACCCCCATCCTTCTGCCAAAATGCTAATGTTTGTTAATCTAGCTGCCTTGGCTTCCCACTTTCCTTTAGATGTCTCGAAGGTCAGTCGACAAGAAAGAACGGAATGAACACCTGACCTGTAAAACTTAGAATGCCATTCCATGAAAGGAACTTTGCCACAAATACTGACAGGTATATCCTACAAGGTCAGACTACCAATATGTGAGGGAGACATTTCTAAGAACAAATGCACATCCTGATTGTTTCTACTTCGGAAGTAGACAATATCATTCCTGTTGGAGACTTCAAAACTCGTGTGGATACAAAACATATCCGGTAGAAGCGAACAGGCAGGTTTCAGAAAGAAGAAGAAGAAGAAGACGACGACGATGATGATGATGATGATGATGATGATGATGATGATGATGATGATGATGATGATGATGATGATGATGATGATGATGATGATGATGATGATGATGATGAAAAAGAAGCGATCAGTGGAACAAGAAGTTTATTGGCCTGACGTTTCGGATCCTCACTCGAACCCATCATCAGAGACGGCTGCAGATTATGGGTTCGAGTGGGGATCTGGAACGTCAGGTCAATAAACTTCTTATTCCATTGATCGCATATTCTTCTTCTGAGGAAACCGTATCGTTTAAAACAAACTACCTTTCATCATTATAATCTGTTGCATGCACTTTTAAGCTTCCGACTTGTCATAATGTCGTAGCTTGAAAAATTGTCATTTTAACTGACTTGTCCTCATGAATGAGAACCAGGTTGAGGTAACATTTTTATGACGACATCATGTTCATCCTTGATGATTTCACTTCAGAATAAGTGAAGCGTGATTCGTTTTGACGGAGGCATCAGCGCTTGTGTTGCAATAGCGGCACCCTATGTCCTCTCCCCTTTTTTGGCCCAGCCTTGCCACTATACCCCGACAAAGACACGAAGATAGAGCAAGGTTGACGCCTCTCCCAGTATAAACCAAATGACTTCCAAGTCACAAATTTTTCGTCAAGCAAAGCTGGTTCTCTTCAAAGTGCAGAACGTATGAACAGTCGCCTGGTTAAATGTAACCTGGGTGGATGGTCTTTGGCGTAAAGCTTGTAGAAGCACGCGCCCTCTTTATTTAACAGATGATCGAGTGGAGTCGATATCTGGAATCAGCACGTAAGTGATACTCATATGATGGAAGAGGGACGGATGGTTGATTAACCGTTGCATTAGACTTCATATCCGATAGACTCGAGTCATGTGGGGGCAGCCTGTGTGGCCTCTCACAATCTTGCAAAAGGCGCACATTGAACGATCATTATACGCAAAGTTATGAACGAGGTAGTTGAATGCTGGCACGATAAAAATGGCTGTTTCAAGTGAGAGCCGCACAGTGATGGAGTTTGTCTACTTAAGTAAAAACTATTAGGGGTACACGTTTCTGTGAAGGTCGGGTAGTTTTGCTAAAGAAGCAGTCCTATCACAATCATTTGAGGGGGGATTTATATCAAGTCAGACATTTATTCCCTTCTCTTTTCCAACCATTTTGTTACTGGAACCGATATGCCTAACAAGACAGCGTGAGAGTTATGCAATAGAAGTTCTTTTCCATGTAGTGCAAATGAAGCGTAGGTCAGCACTCTTTCCCATAGGAAACTTATTACTGTCGAACACTATCGAATATTTCTCTGGCCGCACTTTACGTACCGTTTTTGCACTTAAACTGGATCTTCAGAAATCAACTCAAACTTTTGTGGACGATCGAAGAAGAACAAACAACTTGTTCGGTTTTTTTCGGCATATTTGAATAATTTTAACTGACTTCATGTTTGTGAAATATTCCGTTACCTCCGCAAGTCTCGACTCCATTACAGCAATAGTAAGGCTGCGACAAAGCAAAATGCTTTACCACCGCCTTGCTGTTTCTTTTGGAAGTTTGAATCAGACCCAAATCTCCGAGGTATTTATAGGCGGGAAGCCAACGATGGAGGCTTAATGTCTGTGCAGATAGCGTTCTTCTTTGTATAATAAAATATGATGTTGCATTGTTTTGTTCGGCTGTTCTTTGAATAAGAGTTTACTTCATCTTTTATCTCTTTTTTAGTATCGGCACCGGCGCTCACCATGCCTTGAATGGTTCCTCATGACGCCAGAAGCCTTAATTGTATGTCGGCCCTTCAAATGTCATGCATAGGTGGATTTTTCTGCCGTCCACGAGGACAGCAAAGCGGACGTGTCGTCCGATAACCTCTGGACAACCGTCTATCCCGAATTCTATAAATAACTGCTCGGCCAAACGCTGGTAAGAACCTGTCGGTTCTGTGCGTTTGAAGTCAACCATTTTTGAAAAAGTGACGCCATATTTCAGCGAGTTCAACGAAAAATTTTCACAAATAAAGTTCCGATAAAACCTCATCACTAACTGCGTTTGTCGCTACATGGGGAAGTTTATGTAAAAAATCGCTCAGCGATTTCGCTCGTTATGGAGAATCCCTATTTTTGCGTGAACGTATCTGTGGCTCGTTTTATTTTGAATTTGGCATCTTATGTCCGATTACGCGACCAAAGTGAAGACTGAGAATCCTGCACTTTTGCACCGTTTAGACTCGTGTTCCCCAAGCAGAATGAAGACTTCGGTTTTGTGATCCAAAATTCGTATATTTTAGCTAGCAAACTGCCATGGAAGACTACATACAATGGTTCGTGAAGGTTCGTACTTTGGCAACTTATTTAAGCGAATTCCTCACCAAATCACCCGAGTTTCGCACTGTACCCCGCCCTATGTAATTGTATTGGCCTGATGAGAATTTACCGAAAGGAACGTTCACTCGCCACTCTCTCTTCTGAATTAGATATCTACTGATCTATCCGTCAGATAGCCGCCTGTTATGTTCTTTATATACTATTGGGGTAAATATTTTGCATTTTAGTACTCGTATGAACAGCGTTATGGTCAGCCGATGGTTCCATAAATGGAAACTCTAACGACAATGCTTCGATATTTTCGTTATCCGTCCTAACTTACCACTAGCCATCTAGTGATTTGGAAGTCCAGGTCCAAACTTAGCTAAACATTTTATGTCAAACAGCTTGATTACTTATCCTTTGCAGAAGAGTATAATCCCCTAAAGCAAGTGCTACAGGATTATTAAAAGATAGTAATCTACGCATTCGATAAATCACATCTTTCGAAGACAGTAAGCCAAGTATAATACACCCAAATAAGGGTTTTCATTCAAATCGTTACGCTGACTAACACAAATAAGTTGAGGGATCTTCCTTATTGTCCGAAACAAAACAGTTGACTGCTTCTCTTGATCTTTCGACCTTATTTCCCGTTTTTATGCATATGGTTTTGTGCAGACTGATCTCAGCAGTTCCTTTAAAGTAGTCTTTCCATCTATGACCATAACTATTGGTTCTTCAGACGAGAGAAAACGCCCACCTTTTCGCCATATGCAGTGCTGATCTGTCCAACTTATCCTACTTTAAGCGCTTCTAAGAGTTCGTTTTAGAGAACCTCACGCCCTTATGGTTTCCCTTATCCATGACTGAGTTTCCTATCCGTCCATTTATTAACTCATTGCTGCCAAGTAAAACTATCCGAAACAGTTGCCTACGGGTTTGTGGATGCTTTACACTGAGATAACCTGAGTGAGAAACGGATTCCCATAATGTTGCCTCCAATAACTTTGCCTGCTCAACATAATCTAGGGATATCGTGGTTTTGCTGACTTGACCTTGCCTGTGTCAGCTGTTATTAGCCTTTGCACACTGCCTCGGGCATCAGTTTGAATGCACATTCATCACCCTAGTGTAAGGATGGTTTTCAAATTCTGCCATCTATTCGACTTAGGGTCTATTTCACTTGAATACTGCCAAGTTTCTTATTTCTTTCTTCAGTAAACAAATATCGTAGACTCCAATATTCAAATTCTTATCGCAGTCTTCTACGAGACAACACCATGTGTCTCTGTTAATAGATAGAAATGTGGTAAGTCCCAGTAGAACCTGAATCCTTGCAGCAGTTCGGTGTTTAGCAGACCAACATGTGCATGCGTTGTATGTTCAATAAAGCGTTACATTCCGAATAACCTACATAGTGTGGCGCGGGAATAAGAAAGAGCAGACCGCTTAAAATTGTGCACCACAGACACTAGTCAAAAGGTTAGATGCGATTTTTTGATGTTGCCTGACGGAGCTGTGAGAAGCTCGGTTCATCAGTGGGTCCCATAACGTTTTCCATGCCTTTTTTGGTACATATTCCACTTCTGAATATGAAGTTTTTTTAATATTCTCGGAGATTAACGAATGAACTTTAAATTAATTTCTCTTCAAATATTCTCAGGTTCGGTTCGACAGTTGATTCAAATATTCGATTTGAAGTTCATCATTTTTTATGGAATAACCGTGTAATATTCCCATCCTGCTTACAAGTAGTCAGTAGTATAGAAACGCTACCTGGTTTATCATACCTGCGGTACGGTTACTAGCTAAAAACTCAAGTTCGAAAGTTAGTTTCACAGGAGTTTATAAAGGCTAGTTAGCTAAGATGTGGATTTAAAATGACAAACTAACTGAAAGAAAACTCTAAATGCAAATGAGCGAGACAAACAAGAGTCACGAGCAGTATGTTAAACAATATTTGGAAGTTTTGTCATGTCACTTGTGTAGCTGTGTCCAATTGCACATAGAAAGTAGTTAAACATTATTTTTTATTTAAAGAATTGCACATTAAGTGGGTTCATTCGCCAAATGATAAAAAGTGGGCTTACTTTTCTCCAGATTAACTGTGGAAATGCCGAACTGAAGCATTCTTAGGAGAAACAAAATTGTTATTTATTTGACGATGAGAATAGAATGCTAGTAATTCTTTTCATGACAACTCATTTCCAATGGAAGACGATGTCACATTAGAGACAAAACTCTCCTGGCGACTGTTCCCTGAATGAACTTGCTTCAGTAGGCAGTGAATACGGGGTTTGAGAATCCTTACAAACATTATTTTTCACGCATAAATTAGGCTGTCATCCAGAAGAACTGAATTTGCTCCCTATATTCGATGGTTTTTATATCCTCAACTCTCAACGCTCGGTTAAAAAGTGGATCAAACAGTGGAGCCGAGGATCAGGTGACGACTGAAATTTTTACTGACGCCTAGTAAATAGTCAGCATCATTCATGGGTTTCCCACACATCCAGCTGTCCCATAACTAAGCGAGCACATGGAGGTACTTTTTATTTTCATATTTCTACAAATAGAAAAGCGCCGAAGTATTTTTCCAAAGATACCTTGCTTGTCCGGAATTCGAGTCGGAAAAAAGTGTTATTTCGATTGCCCTAAACCGGAAATGCTGGGTAGCACGCCGGATGATTGCTGCGAAAACTGAGAAGCTGTTTGGTGTTTGTTGCCTTCCTATAAACAGTCGTTCCAAGTCCACCGTTGAGGTTTTTTCTGACAAGCACATCCAGAAAGGGAAACTGCTGTTCCTGTTATTCTTCCCTCATGAATTTTATATCGGAGAAGACTGCGTTGAGCAGGCTGTGGAAATGTTGCAGCATGTCCTTCTTTACGATGACGAACGTGTCGTCTACGTAACGGCGCCAAGACACCGATTCATGTTGGATGAAGGCAGTCTTTTCTAACTCCTGTAGGACCAGTTCTGTTAGCTTAATTCGTGTTGAAATCTGATGTAGGAATCTGTGAGGCACCTGCATGATTATTCACACAACATAGCAGCCATATTTTTTATTACGTCTGCTCAAAACATGTGTGGGATGATTCTTCTCTGTTGCTGTATTTCGTGGGGATCAGTTGACTTCATAATATTCGTATGAAGCCATATAAATACGTTTCAAGGAAACCATGTAGCATGCATGCAGTTAGACTTTCGAAGAAGTAAAAATGTGGACTGGCTTAGAGTGCACATGATGGGTTGTAAAGCCGAAAGTCTGGAAGCAACTTTCCAAAAAGGTTAAGTTTTATAGAAGTAATGGAAGACATAAACGTGGAACAAAAATATTTCAATTCGAAGTCATGGGTATTTCCCACTCCACTTTTGGGTGTCAGGGCTCGGAATTTTAGTAGGAGCCAATTGGCTCCTATTGGCTCCTACGAAAATTCCGAGCCCTGTCACCCAAAAGTGGAGTGGGGAATACCCATGAATTCGAATAAATTGAGAATAATCGTCTCAGTATGGAGTAAGCCCAGCAAGTATGAGTAGTCAATCGCAATCCGGCACATACTTAGCTGATACTGAAGTTTGATCTACACTCCATGAGTTGCGAGAGTTAAAATGTGGAATTCAAGGAAAAAAGAGAACGTCGGTATTTCGTTATTCTATAAAATCCATGAGTGAAGGATACCTTAAGTTATTCAAAGTATTCGAGATTCACTGTTGGCGCCTGTTAGTGCCTACTGACCTTGCGTGAAATCCATGGTTCCATGGGCAAGTGTGATTGGCGGAGATGACAAATTAGCAGGAAAAGGCTGGTCTAGTCTCCTGCGTTTTTGTTGGAAAAGCTCTGGATAAGAAGCGCTTTGACTAGTCAGTTTCTGATAACCTATGCAAAACCAATCACTTAGCTGTACGAAAGCATCATCTTCAAGGAAAGACAGCCCGAGTTTACTTAAAAGAACACTCAGATAACCTACCATCTGCATGTCTATGTCATTTAAAGAAACCAATCCACCTTTAATATATCGGTCTCAATTTAAAGTCTATAAACACCAACTCACCGTCGAGGCATTCGTGCAAAATACGAGCCTTAGTGTCATCAACATGATATAATCTATAGAAATGGAACAATTTCCGCGTCAGTCATTTGAGGAATATTTTAATGTGTTTACGATCACCCTGCTTCATGAGTACGATAACAAAGAAGGTTGCAAAGTTGGGCAAAGTTAAAGCGGTCAGGTTTGGTTCTGCAGCTCCACAGGCGGTAAGAAACCCTAGGCGACTGCGATGCTGGAGTGGTGATAAGAGGGGTTTAGTAGGTGAGGCCTTAGGACAGGCCATGGGAGAGGCGGAAATACAGAAAGGCAAAGGGATTCATATCCGAAAAGCGAAGGTAGTTTAAAAGAGGCTAAATTCGAATGCGTAACATAAAAATTAAAAGGTGTACTTAGAACAGTTTGAGAAAGCCGCTGGGCTGCACAATACAAGGAAAAATGGAACGGGGAAGCTGTCAACCAATAGGAAGGGGGAACGCATTGCAAATGTCGTTCCACAGAATGCACAAAAAAGAGGATGGGTGATCTAGACGAGGACGTAGAACGAAGCGAAGAAATGGTCACTGGAAGCAGTAACGTAATTGAAGTAACGTAAGCGTTTTGTGGAATTGTTACTTTAAAAGAGAGATACCAAAAATGAAGTAATAGCCCATGAAACCTTGAAGTCAGTTGCCGAACGGGACGGCGAGTGCTAAATGATTGCGCAGTCCCGAGGATTTTAAACGCGGTTGTATGCAATCCTCCTGATGAAACAATATTTGCAGACCGTAAGCTAGTAAACCACGCTGAAGGGGGGACGGTTGGGCAAACCCACGGAGGTTATCGAAGTACAGGATTCAATCAGTTCGCCTTACCGTGCGCAACATTTGTAAGAAGAGCGACTCCTTACATCGAGGGTACTATGCCAATGCCGCAGACTAATGGCACTGCACGTAGTACGACAGCATACGGATGCATGTATGTTTGGGTATGCCAGCATACCCAAGTGGGCATGGTTTTACATGAGGTCAATACCGAACTAATATTACTAAACTGCGACTATGGACACATTTTGCAGGTTCTTGAATGAACGCAGTAGAAAACTCAGCACGACGTGAGTTGATCACACCCCGACACAATTTGGAATGGATTTATTTGAACAATTGGGATTGTGATAAAAAAAAAAACTTTTTTACGCTAGACCTTATTTTCAGACTAGACCGATATACCGATTTGGACTGGGGCGGTGATTTAAAAAATTAGACTGACATTAACAAAGGTAATGAAAACCTGCCTGACTTTTCTCGACGGAAATGAATCCATTATATGTACTACTTCCGTGGGCATAATCCATACTACAACAGTGGAATGGTATAGCATTCGGCGGGGTGTGTGCTCGAAAGTACTCCTGAAGGAGGTGAGGAAAATTGAAGAGATTTCTAAGGCAAGTAGCAGAATTGTATACAGTTAATGATGGTCAACAAGCAATGTCGCAAACGTCTCAGCAAAAGAACGGGTAAGTTGATATAAAACGCTGATAATGAAAACGTAGATGAATATACGGCAGAAAATCAACACATTTAAACGGATATCCTGCGTTTTTGAAAGCCCAGCCCATTTATATTTCCAGGCAACGGCTCCGAGAGGTTGTCTGGTATATGTAAACCATTAGTAGAATTTTGTTGAATACGTCAACGGCAACGCGCACAAAGCGCCACGCCGAAGCACCCCCGGCGAAGTATACTGACCGTACGCACTCAACGGAGTGGGATCAGAAAGGAGTAGAGCCGTTGACGCACGTAGTCTAGCCACTCGCTGAATTAGGAAGGAAAGTGATTGCATGGTCAACTGGGAGCGAGGTCAGGGTACATTCCGTTCTAACATTACCACTGAGGGTATTTTAACATAGGCTCGTCTATTTAAAAATAATTCGGTAGGTTGAAGTACGACATTCGTGAAGTGCGGCCGCAGGACCAAACCTTGTGATAAACCAAACGGTCTAAAAATGAAGAGGACTACGACAATTATTATCTGATCTTTAAAAGTTTCGTCATAAGTAAGAAAGTCAATCGCCGACAAAATCTTTTTACTTTCTGTCTGACCTTCCTTGGAAACTGATCAATGACACCGGCCTTTATCGACATAAAGCACCGTCGAATGTTCTAAAATATTAACTTTATAAGAGGAGGCTTCTTATTTATTCACCAACGCATTTACCAGAGGCGCTTGTTGTAGAAGTCTTCTTTGGTGCTAGGGAATCACTTAAAAGTCAGTCCCAAAAGCAGCCATAGTAGATCGATGCATGTTTTCAGAATCTCTCCTAATATTTTGTTTTGGTGGATACCAAACACGGCCGCCGTTTCTTCGTGTGATTGGCCGCAATAAACAAGAAATAGTGCTCAGCGATATTTTATGGACTTCTTCATGTTCGGCGTCCACGCTATCATCCGAAATGTAACACCATCTGCTGAAGAAGGTTCCCCACTGGCAGAAGTGATGTATTTCTGCTTGCTTCTCCTAGCTATATCCCGGTTTATCTGCCTGTAACGTGCACCTCGACGTGAAGCCTTAGTATCCGCAATCCGTCCAACCGGGAAACCAAACGAAATGATCCATTGTTAAAGCAGCTACGGGTTTCACGTTAAAAGTCCTTCTTAATATTAAACACCCGACTAGAAAAAAAAGTACTGTGAACAGGTGAAGCTGTCAGATATTCTCAAGTATGTTCTCGTTAGTAGACAAAATATACTAGCCGGCTAAGTAATCCAAGGCCATGTTCCCAGTTAACTAGCATGTCAACCCCAAATTGAAATAGTTTTGTTCCGCGTTTATGTCTTCCATTACTTCTGCAACACTTAACCTTTCTAGAAAGTTGCTTCCAGACTTTCGGCTTTACAACCCGTCATGTGCACTCTAAGCCAGTCCACATTTTTACTTCTTCGAAAGTCTAACTGCATGCATGCTACATGGTTTCCTTGAAACGTATTTATATGGCTTCATACAAATATTATGAAGTCAACTGATCCTCACGAACTACAGCAACAGATAAGAATCATCTCACACATGTTTTGAGCAGACGTGATAAAAATATGGCTGCTATGTTGTATGAATAATCATGCAGGTGCCTCACAAATTCCTACATTAGATTTCAACACGAATTAAGTTAGCATATGGGTGTTTGCCCTTTGACGGTAGTTTTGGAAATTTATTCTGCCTTCAGTGTCTTCTAACACTCCAAGTCTTTGGTTCTGCATAAGAAACTTCAAAATTGAAAAGAAAGACTTCTGTAACCAACACCAATCTATTTTGGGAACAAGTAAAGGCAAAGAGACATTGTGATCATTTTCTTGACATTCGCAACTGACTTGATACTGTGAGCGCAGTTACAGCATATGGCAATTTTCTAGTAACTATCTTTAGACTCGACTTTCGTTGTCTTTTCCAATTCGACTTATTAATTGAACAAAACACCAACATCCAAAATATAGAAAGTTTGAGAATTTAGCGCTTATGAAGAAGGAGACATGCTCGCTGGGACAAGAGCTTCATTAGCCTGACACTTCGGGGCCCTGCTCGAACCCATCATCAGAGACAAAAGCAGATACGGATGCTTCATACACAAGGGGCTGCAGTATTTATAGGATGCAGTCGCCATGCTGCCGCATACCTATGAAAATTCACGACTCATCCCCATCATCAGGGGTTGTTGCACCTGGTGTAATGATTATTTGATGGTCGGTATTCACTTCTTCCGTATGTCGGGAATAATTCGGAAGCTGTCAGTCGCCTTCTCGCACCACTTGAGGTTGAAGTAGCACACAGGCCGGAGGCAACCATCAGGCGTCAGCCGATGTAACCGAAGGACCCGTCACCACAGCAAGAAACGTCTGGAGTTGTTTACCGGATCTGGTTCAGTTGTGGACAGAGCAACTACGTCGGAGAGACCGGAAGACTGCCCTTAACGCGAATGGCCGAACGCGCTGAAACAATGTGGAGAAATGACGCCAGCTCTCCAGCTGCGGGTGGTTTGATGAGATCCGGACACACATTCAAAGTCGAGGAAGCTGAAATTCTTGCTAGAGATGACAATCCTGTGAGCCGCGAGCTGCTTGAGTTATGGTTCACTGTCTCTCAGTCTATTAACAAGTACAACAACCTTCCCCTTCCATACTCGGTGCTGAGACTTCGCCTAGCCAGAGTAATAAGCCACACGGAAAGCGCATAGGTGAAAACTGTTCCCAGGGTCGGTGGGTCAGGTGGTCGAACCATCATCACACCAACAACCAACACCCGTGATGAAATTGCAGCAATTAAAGATGTGAATGTAAACCATCAAATAAGCATTACACCAGGTGCAACAATCCCTGATGAAATGGATGAGCCGTGAATTGTCATAGGCATGCGGTAAATACAACAGTCCCTTGTGCATGCACCACCCGTATTTGCTATTGTCTCTGATGATGGGTTCGAGAAGGAATCCGAAACGTCAGGCGGATAAAGCTCTTGTCTCAGCGATGGTGTCTCCTTCTTCACGACTGCTTTCTGAGACTCGTCTCTTTGCTTCTATTGGCAATTTCACATCCATCCCACCGGACTTGGGCCGCGAAGTCTTGCAGAAGAGACTTGAGAATGCACTCAAAATTGAACACCTCATGAGACTGTTTGAATTCTGCCAACAAACTTTCCTCACTTTTGCGGGAGAGACCTATGAACAAATCGAGGGGACCCCAGTGGACTCACTAGTCTCCGGTTTGGTGGCAGAACTGGTCCTACAGGAGTTAGAAAAGACTGCTTTCCTCCAACATGAATCGGTGTCTTGGCGCCGTTACGTAGACGACACGTTCGTCATCGTAAAGAAGGACATGCTGCAACATTTCCACAGCCTGCTCAACGCAGTCTTCTCCGATATAAAATTCATGAGGGAAGAATAACAGGAACAGCAGTTTCCCTTTCTGGATGTGCTTGTCAGACAAAACCTCAACGGTGAACTTGGAACGACTGTTTATAGGAAGGCAACAAACACCAAACAGCTTCTCAGTTTTCGTAGCAATCATCCGATGGCTCACAAACGAAGCTGTGTAAAACCGCTCTTCAAACGGATCCGAACTCATTGCAGCAAACCGGAGGACAGAGCACGTGAGGCCCGTTATCTCCGCGACCAGTTTGTGCAAAATGGCTAGCGGAGGGCATTCATAGGTCGCTGCCTACGCGATCGCCACCAGGGAACTCGAATATCAACGCCACCAACAATATAGCGTTCTCTGCCATACATAAGGAGCGTTTTAGAAGGAACCGAGCGCATTGCAGCGGAGCTAGGTGTTGGAATTGCACACCGCCCCAAAGCCACCATGCGCAATAGGGTCATGAAAATCAAAGACCGGTTAAAGTCTGAAGAGCAATCTAGAGTAGTATATCGCATTCCGTTTCAAAATTGTCCTTTAACTACACAGGACAGACTGGGCGCAAGCTCGGATCGCGCATACACGAACATAAGCTGGCTGTGCGATGAGGCGACGCATTATCACAAGTGGCCGCCCACACCCACGAACTGGGTCACTAGCTTAACATCGCAGCCACCAAAATAGTCGCCCACGCCGGAAACAAAACAGGCCGAGAATGGACTGAAGCCTGGGCCTCGGATGAGAACTCGGTAAATCGATTTATCGATCTGGCGCCGGAGTACAGAGCCCTGCGTAGTCACCTCCAATTTTGCGCCGTCGGTCGGTGATTGGCCTACATGCCTTATAACTGTCGCTTGTTCTGTTGCTACTACTACCTCTGACGATGGACTCCTGTACGAGTCTGAAAGCTCGGGACAATAAACAAAGTGTTCCGGTGCTCGACTCTTCTTCTTCACTTACGCATACACCTGGAACTCGAAATTTCGCCTTCATTCGTTAAAATCATATGTTAGTGCCAATGACAGTCAGGTGGATGGGTATTCCAAGTGGTTTCCACCTCTTCAAAATCAAACCACGAAGTAGGCCCATGCATTAATTTAGGTTGGATCAGAATTACTTCCAAAGACATTAGCCTTCAGTAAAGCAATTCTTTACCAAAACCCTGCTTTTAAGAGACGCAAACAACTAACACAAGGAAAAGTCGTTTTAGTTAATCATCTTTAAATATACGTTCCTTGCAATTCACAGAGTCGGACCTTCTGGAATCGTAGAGTGAGCCGTGGACCAGCACAAAACCTCCAGATTTTGGACCGCCCAGCCTACTTCATCGAGAAAATAAGCAATAAATCTACGTTTGACATTTAGAAGGATAGATTTTCCTGTCGTCTACATCTACCAATTTCCAGAGTCCTTGAAGACGTAGATGCTTATGACAAGCAATAGGAGAATGAGGGAAATCTTGCGACTGTTAAAAAACTTGGAAAGAAAATCGGGAAAAGGGGACAATAAAGGATGAAAATTGATACAGGAGGCCCTTCCGTCGTCTCTATTTGACTTTGCAAATGTTCTAACCCCCCATTCATTCTGAAGTGGATTTAAGAAAAACGACATTTTTGGGATTTGTGCTATTACTTTAGGCTTGTTCCTCGTGCCTCATCCTTGCTGTTCACTCTGGCAAGTCTGCTCCTTGTCTCAGAAGTGAACATTCCCGCGTATTTATTTTTATCCCAACCAAAGAGCTGTTTTGTCCTGGAATTTGCATATTCCGACCATAACTCTGGAACGCTGAAGTCTTCCTGTATGCCGAGAACTGTGTCCTTAGTTCGGCAATTTGAACGGGAAATGGACTTTATGGAAAAAAAGATGGCAAGATCGCAGTTCGTAGCCAGATATTGTGAGTCGATACAGTCAACCTTAACCATCTAACCTAACCCTAACCCTAAAACCTAACCCTTACATTAATACTAAAACCTAACCCTAAACCCCTAGTCCAAAAACGCAAACCCTACTCCTATAACTTAATCCTCAGCCTAACCCTAACCCTCATTAAGCCCAACAACCTGATCGAAACAGGTGACCTGCCTAACTCAGTAGAAACACACCTACTGATAACAAGTTTCCTCGATAAGGGAAATACACTGGCTGATTACAAGTAAGTACGCCGACAGTATCGACTCACAATGTCTGGCTAAGAACTGCGATCTTACCCTTTAGTCTGCTGCTTGAACGTAATAATAGTGAAGAGAGGAAGTGAAGTCGATGTTGACCATGGTTACTGTTAGAGTTAGGGTTTGGGATTAGGGTTAGGATTTTTGGGTTAAGGTTATGGTTCAGGGTTAAGTTTAGGGTTAGAGTTATGGTTAGGATTTAGTGTTGAGGTTAGTGTTTAGAGTTAAGGTTAGTGTTAGGTTTTAGGGTTGGTGTTTTGGTTCAGGCTTTAAGTTTGGAGTTAGTGTTTTAGTTTTAGGCTACCTTCTCCATTCCGGGCTACCAACTGCGATCTGACCGACTAAAGTAACATGAGTTGAAAGGAGCCTCGACTCATTAACTGGCAACACATATGTTCACGTCTTCGACATGTCATACACGTGCGTCCACCCTCACTTACCGAACCAGGTGCAACGTACTGACGTTTATCTTTGTATGTGCCGCTCTAGCAGCCTTGCGAGTAAAGAGCTGCCAAAGCCCGCATCTCTTTTGCTCTCAGAAACTACGTTCTCTCAAAACGCAGGTAATCAAGCTTCTAGATGTTCGCATTTCACGTCAGTTATATTAAAGTGATACACGGTTGTGCAATACCTGTTCCAGTCAGCCACCCTCTCTCATGTTCGTTTCACGTCCAAAATTCCATATGCATGACTAAGTAAGGATGAGCGCAAGTGAGGGTAAGTATGCGTTTGGTTCTTTCTGTCGCATGTTGCAAGCGTATGCTGGTTCTGCCTAACCACCAATCCAACTTCGTTCCGAAAGCTCCATGCGTCACAGAGATAGGACTTTTATTTCTGGTCCATCAGAACAGCCCACTTTGAAGCCAACATTTTGGGATCGTTAACACGACAAGAGCAGATATTGTTCATAAAATTGATTGTGGTAATACTACCAAAGTGAAAGAAGTGTTACAAGGGCTGTCATGACGTCCAGGTACCATATTCCATGAAAGTGTGGAGGCAATGGACTTCCATGTATGAACACCGCTTCAAATCCCGACGAAATTAATTCGGCTAGCGTAAATCATTATCTACCGTTTCCTAACTTGCGCTATTTTCATAGTCGACATTAAAAACGAAAGCATTTGCGATCGTCTTTTTACAAAAAAAGAAGCAGATCAAAAATAAGGATTAAATTTCGAAGCGAACAGCCTGGATCATGTTTGGTCGCGATTCTGCCCACCACCGAATACCAACCTCAACCCTCACCGACCAAGTGAGATGTGTCGACTCTGCGCTACAAAAATGGGGGACATTGACTCAGGCGCTGAGCAATTATTTTTTCTATTACCGTTCATGCATGGGACACGGGTTAGTCGAAAATTTCGCGCCACTTTAGTCATAACTCCCAATTTCATCATCGGACGGCCTGACTCCTAGCCGCCGCTGGTTTGAAAATGGTAGGTATTAAGAAAGCCAGGTTTGATCTCATCCCGCAACCAGATTTATCACTATAACCAAATAAACGAGTTTTTACAATATCACGTCGCGATAATAGTCGTGACTTGGATGACCAACAATTGGGAGGTTGAACCGATGCTCCTGTGAGATGGTTCAGATTGTGACAAATCGTTTTCAATGCAATTTTTACTCCTTTTTTCTATAGGACCCGATAAAATTTAGCTGAGGCCTAGAAAATAGTTGGGACATGGTAACGTGTGATACGCGTTATCCTTTCAGTCACCGCGCCTGCGCCAGTCTCCCTTTGCCATTACACTATCTAACTATGAAACATGCCGAATGTTTTAAGAAAGAGTGCATGTCTGTTGCACCAGAAAAATCCACACGCGAGTTGTTGCCATATCACTGGGACAGCGGATGCCGCCATGACCTGAGGTAAAGGAACACTTAACGAGCGGAGACGTAAGCCTTTGGGCTGTTTTTGTGGACGAACGAACTCGTCTCATATATTCTCACCTTACCGGCGGTTGAAAATTTGGGTTTTCAGATGAGCGAAGAGTAAATGTGTCTGTTGTCGAAGGAAATTATAATGTTTTAAGTAGCCGAATATCTGGACGTCTGAAACTCCGTTTTGTAGCATCAATTTTACATGTTATCTACCGTTTTAGCAACGAAAAATCTTGTTCCAGCGATCGCGTCAGCTTTTTCTTTGCTGCCTACTAGAAGACGCCTGTTTGCTTTAATCCGCAGAGGCAGTTCTTGCACCATTTCCTAACCGACCGTGTTCAGTCATATAAGTGTAGTCTTTATGATTTTGTACTGTAATTCGTGTCTGCTTACTTACGCGCAATTATTATCTAATGGAGAGGGCTCGTCATTCAATAAAATAGGTCACCTAAGCGCTTTAACGAAAATATAGAGAGGGACTCAGCCGAAATAAACCGTGTGTTGATAAGTCACTTAATGAAAAAAAAACGAGATGAAAGGAACTAGAAGGAGGGATAATTCGATTGGGAGAAGTCATTAAAATATTTTCTTTGGGTAGTTTTTCAGGACGCAATGAAATAATTCCAGTACACCAAACATTGCACAACACCGATTCCAGGTGTTTTACGGTGTTTTTATAGCAAGAGTTTTTCCATCCACTAACGGATTTCCGGACAATAGGGCGAAAGTTACCTGACAGAATAGATGCCGGACATGGGTGGTTTTTTCACGATTCTCATCTAGGTTTTTGTCGATATGTCGATGTGTCAACAAGAAGAGGTTCCTGAAATAAAAATGTCAGAAAGATGGAGTTAATTAAACAATCCTTATTATAACTAGGAAAATGAAAGCGGCTCAAAAGGCAGCGGTGGCAGCAAATGTGCAAATAGGTCGACAGTCAGTTGTTGATGTTAACCGCGGCACTAGACACGTGCCTGGGCCTTTTCTGGCTGCGGTCGGGTGTTGACGGTAAAAATATCGATCGGCGTCGTGGAGTTGGTAAGTCGAAAACAGTCACACGCGGTGCAAGCGATGAAATGGCAGCGGTTGGTTCAGTCGCTGTCATCACGTCGGGTAGAACGTAACACTATTCCCCTCCAGTCGCGTATTTCCTGCCTGTTTCGTTGTGGATGTGGCCAACCAAACCTTAGAATCCCAGACCGAGGCCTCAGACTCCTATCCCACTGAAGCGTTCTTTCGCACCATGCATAATAGAACACGTGTTCGGCAAGCTCTCCTACGGTACGCTTATACGTCACCTAGCATGAGCTCTTCCCCAGTCAACCTCGTTAGGCCAGCAACTGCAGCGCCTATATCCATGAACAACTAAGGCGTTGCGGAGCCATGAGTCAGACGCAACTAGTTGGAGGGAATCGTCGATTGTCAGCACTCTTCACCTGTCTGCATTAGCGATCCCACTCACTCTGAGTGCTGTCCCACCGATCTAGCAATCAGAAAACAGAACTCAGAACACTGAGGGACGGCAGAACCACTTTGCACCATACTAAGATGTACTGAAGTCAGAGATCACCCGGAAACCACCTACCTACTTCTTGGGGACTCGAATCTAAATCCATTCTCTGTGTTGAACTGTAGGTGATTGGGAGGATGGGCATACCATAACCACCAAAGAATCACAAAATTTTCTAGCAATATCCTTCGTCTACTTACACAGAAAAGGTCAGCCTCTAAACCGATGTCAGGCGAGATTTTCTCGAGGGGGGAGGGTGCCTGTGTCGATCCTGTCCCTGAGTTAATTTGATGAAATAATGTTTATATGTTTTTACGGTATTTACGAGCGATCACTACCTTAGACAATGCCCGACATATAACTTTTTAGGAACTGATTTCATTGGCTACTGTATTTATTAGCTAAGCTGCATCCGGTATAAAAAGGGGGAATTCCATTCAAAGATTTGTGATGGCACTTAATGAGTGTTTATTATGGGATGTAAATCAGTGATTCCCTACACTTCCCACGAAATAAGCTCATTACTAAGAATTAATCATCCTGTCGCTGTTAACATAGGGGCCTTGCGCAAGTTGTCCGCACGTCCATGGTCTGGCTTGGAAACGTCCGCTTATCTCATTACTGTAAGAGTAGCAAAGCGCACGCGTTTATTATGCAAACTTTCGTATGCGACTTATACAGCCTTATTTTCAGACCCAGTGCGTCAAGGCCTTTATTTTCCATACAATGTCTGATCCTACACGTTTTACATCTTGTACTTCAACAAACAGGCATACCGAATGGAGACAAACATTTTTACAAAATTAGACACAGCTGCTGTTATTCTTTTCTATCACTTCAGCAGTTTCAGGAAACTGCCAAAAATTATTCTGGTTCATTAAAAACTTCCAATTGCCCCTTGTGGTCATGTCCGTGGTGACCAGTATGTACGACGAAGTACAATACCATTTTACGGAAGCACAGATCAGTGGTTAGTACTGCGGAGAAGGCAAGGATAGGCTGCCACCTCAGACCGCCTCAGTGTGCATCTACTCATTCGCTTGCTCCCGTGGAGCAGGTTATATTGGCCGTACGAGTCGGCGTCTTTGCAAAAGAATACTAGAGCACCTTCCCGCATAGCTGGCAAAAGGTGGAACTAGGAGAATAGACAGCGCCATCCTTGCGCATGCAGTGGATTCAGGGCATTGCGTGGATCCCGCTGAAGTATTTCGCGTGATTTATAAGGTCCCCTCGGACTACCCTAGGATACTGGGCCAGCGCCTGTTAGCAACAGCAGAAGCGGCCGCTAACGGGTTACGAAACCCGACCCAATGAGCCCAGAAGAACCTCGTTAGGCTCTGCGCTTACCGTGGTCAAAGGTTGATTAACAGCATACAGGCTAACAACAACAGGCTAACTAACAACAATACAGGCTAGGCTCTTGACTAGCCTGTATTTTAAAAACTGACTTTTATCGATTTTTTCACTCAATGTAGCCTGGCTTGACGAGATGTTATCGAAAGCAACATTCGCTCGCCACTTTTTCTTCTGATTATCCCTATGTCTTCTGCCCCTGATGACTATTCAAAGGGATCCGAGTGCGAAAGTCAAAAAATGATACTGGCGTCAACGTTGGTCCAAGTACTAATCTAAAATCGGCTTTATAATGTCCCAACTCGGCTAGTGGATACCAAATTTCAGTTACATTTGTCTCCACCATATCCAGATCTATATTCTGAAAAGCACTAGTAATCTCCAATTAGTTCTTTCTTCCAAAAGTTCCATAGTCAAGCATTCATTTGTTATCTTTGATTATAACAGTGGAGGCCATCTAATCTAAAAAGACTGTCATTCTACGTTTATACTGCCGAGAGATCAGCATCAACAGTCACAGCGTATACTGTGAAAGAAAAAGGGTTTCTTATCCGCCTTATATGAACACAATACACAATACTTACATCCGCAATAAATCTCCTGAATGACTCTTTGTTTTTACCTGAGAAGTTAATTTTATCAATCCTTCCAAATTGCTGTAAGGCTTTCAAAACGCGTGGGCCTGTGCAGATTGGAGCACTTCTTTTGATTTTTTTAAAAACGAATTTTCGCATAAAATGCTTAGTCCTGTCGTCCATACGAAGTAGATGTTCCGCATTCGGGATTTTAGGTCTTGCCGGCTCGCCATTTATAAACCGTTCTACAGATAGGCTTCTAACCAGGTTTTTAGCAGCCATTTCGGCAACGCCATTGCTAACGCTTTGGCGTCCAGACGTGTGATCTTTAAACTTCGGACTCGTCTCAACCTCTTCTATGACCCTGCTGCTCTACCCTTAGTGAATTTCGGTCATTCTGATCATCCCAACTTTCGTTTTCCCTGTCACTATGTCCGCTACGAGCTCTACGGACATTGGCGACCCTTGTAGATTTAACTGCGAACTTGGAGTAGATCAGTATATTTACGGTCTACAGGCTCAGACCTGAGTTTTTGGTGACCCTTTCACTGTCGCCTTGCGCCCCCTTCCAGAATGTGGACTTATTCTGAAACTTCGCATGTCCATGTTGCGGTTTTTTTTACATTCTATTAAAAGTACATGGGCGATTGTCACTTATTGAACGCTGGTCACAGGGCTGCTCACCAAAATTTTCGAACTACTTGAAACCCGTTTGAGATGCCCTGACGACGCCCCTGGATGCAGATGACGGAACTTCTTTGTCTAACTCCAATTTTCGATTGCTAGCGTTACCTTTCGCAGGTAAAGGAAGAATCATTAGGTCGTCATGGACCGTAGAATCCACTTTGTCGCATGCATTTCTGTCTTAGGGACATGACCATTGGAGAAAGTTGTTAAAGAGCGCTACTGGAACGCTTATCAACGTTCTTGCAAACCGTTTTGTCTTCTGGTTCTGAGGACCCAACGATTACCCAAATCTCACAACCGTCCGCTCCCTCTAATCTGCTAGAAATCAGGGCGCAGAGCGCTCAACTCGCACAGACTGTTTCTACTCTACTTAATACCTAGATATTTGTGGTAGGTGTTATTGATCGCGCCATTCTTGGTACTGACTTTCTTGCCGCTTCGACCTTCCGGTTGATTGCATGTAACTCCACCTGCGCGATTTAGCCGTTACCCTGTCGCAAGAGGTTTTCATCCATCATTAATTTCCCACTATCTCTCTGTCCTATACCTCAACCTCGGTTACCCATCCTAAAAACTCTTAGCTGGATGACCAACTCTCATCAAGTCTCGCTTTTATGACTTTTCCCTGCGGCATGATATTGTATATCAAATAGAAGACAGTTGATCTTCCTATTTTCCCTCGTCAGTGACGTTTTAATTTCACTTGTCATACCTCAATCAAAGTCGAATTTGATTACATGTAGCTAATAGGGGTCATTTGCAGTCTGGTAGTCCCTGGGAATTTCCATTGCACACAGTTCGCAGGCTGCAGATGGATGAGTTACGTCCTTAGGGAGACTATAGGACCTTGAACAGTGTCACTATTCCTAATCTCCGAATTTTACGGAGATCTCCCTAACAAGAAAATCTTCTCAAAGACTAACTTGGTCACAGCTTGCATTACACGACGATCTCCTCTGAGAACAGGCGAAAAGCTGCTGTTGCGATTCTCTTTAGTTTGTTCGAATTTCTCCTCAAAACCCATTGTCATCCCCTGCCCACAAACCTAACAATTCATTGGTCGTGTCCTATGCGGTCTTTCTTCTGTTCGTGCTTACATTAACGAAGTTTAGATTGATAGTGGAAGTGTTTAGGAATATCACTAAAACACGGCTTTCCTTTTCGACCGTTTTCAGCAGTTAGACGTAACATTGTGTCCTGGTAGGTGCTTGATGAGGTCTTCTTTCCTCGAGTTGCTAAACCATCGAATGGACTTCAAGAGCGCTCGTCTTCTTTCGTCAAGGTCATTGACAGTTACCTGAAGGTGATGAATCTCCACCTCCGACTTCTCTCCATCCCGCCTTCGAAGTGTGCCGACATCATCCTCCCCCTGACCAACCTCTACTCTGGTCCCAGGCGTTCCTTCGAAATTGTACCCCCAGTCCATACCTCTTTTGGGCGGGTAAATATCATCCTGGCTGATAATACCCTCCCGACTTTCCTTCATAACGACATGCCTGTCTCCTCAACTGTAGGTGCACCAGTGTTTTTTTTTTGGTCCAATTATTCAGCAACATCTTCTTCCTCTTATTCGTCAAGAAACTCCTGCTGACCGAAATATGTTGCAGCACATTTAGGCAGGCCTCAAACCACTCGCATTTTCTTCGCATTCCCGCCTCGAAAAGCTTGACCCTGGACAGATCCGCCAGTTGGACTGAGTTTTCAGTTTGCCCCTGACATTCTCGCGCTGGCAACTCATGAAATCACGTGTTTGACGTACTGTTCCCTCACTTTCAGCTTTCCAGGGAGTCGACCTCATTACAGGGGACGCTCAACATCGCTGAGTCATCTGCACGGGAATGGGGATGCTTCAGGTCTCCAACTCTAGGACGTCCCGATACCGCTAGTAATGGCATGTTCTATGAAAGTTAGCCGACCCCTTCGATCAAGCTTTCGTACTTCTCCCATCCTTGCGTCAAAAATCCTCTACTTACCTTTGCAATCTCTCACTCACTGAGGTCGAAACAATGGTGGAACTAGAGGCTGGTCGATTCATTTGAGTTGGCATGTTGAAGAAGCCAACAGTTTGGACGCGGACTTGTCTTGGTTGCCGACGCAGCAAGGTGCACCAAGACAATAACATTCTGACCGGTGCCTTTTGCGCGCCTAACGCTTGGTTCAGTTAAATCCACCCCAAAATTGTGGACCCACTTACTTCCTTTGATGGCTGCACTTATCTCTTCACCTGTGTCGATTGCATACTTAGCGGATAAGAGGCTATTCATATGTACAAATTGGGGGCACCTAACGTGGTCTGGTAGTGTGTCCGTCATCGGGTCGCCATATTCTGCGTCCTCCACGCAACTAAGCTCGAAACCAGGGCTCTTCGAAACCCATCTTTCATTTTTGGTTGCTGCGGGGTTCCGGCAATAGCCTATCACCCGGATAATAGAGGGAGCCTGGAGTCGTTTCCCGGGTAAATGAGAATTGCTCTACGAACCAATGAGGATTTGGATAACTGAAACAACCACCATTTGATGAGCCTTTTTGTTATGTACTCAAAACAGAAGGTTAGCTGTAAATAGGGCGTGAACTGAGTATGAGAGAGCACAAGTGGGCAGCCTCATATATGGCAGGAGGGGGAATGTCGTAGGCTGAAGGGTGACTAATCAGCACCAACGTTGTCTGAACAGAGGTACACGACCTTGGTTGCGCGCATGTGGCGTGATGTCTAGACAGTCCGGGTAGCATACTCTGCACTTTTGGGCATTCGTACGGTCCTCAAGTAGAATCTTGCCTGCACGGCCGCTGAACTTGTTTTCGGCGCCACTGTGCGGTTACCCTTTTCGATGCTTTCCCAACCTCTGCCGGTAAAAACAAGGGCCCTACTAAGTTACGTCCATTCCGATAATTTACTCCGATCCTCTCCCCGGTTCGACCGTGGCCAACCGCCCTTGAATCTTATCTTGAAGAGACACGACGAAAGGCAATCACGCTTTTGTCCGATGTGGCTGAATGAGCCAGCCAATGGAGCCACCTTACAACGGTCCCTGTAGCGAAGCGGCAGTGAGTGTGGACCGTCTGAAGGCTGCCGTCCCGGGCATTGCTGCTGATGTGCCGCTGTGGTCTCATATTCCTCGTTCGTCCACCTCCCCTGACCTCAGTTCCCATATTTCCGCTCTCAATGAAACCTCCTCCTTCTCCGCCAACTCGTATGCAGGGGCGCACACTCAAATCTCTCTACATTCGTGGCGCAGTGAGCGCCATGTCAATTTTCACTTCAATGGTGTCGCCTCACGCCGCCTTCCAGTGTCCGAGTGGGATACCGTACCGAAGTGTCTGAATAGTCGTTTGCCCCTAGCTCCCAGGGTAACAATCGGGAGATGGCACTCAAACGCCTTCAGGCTATATCAGCAGTTGAAGGCCTACTTTCACGCACTACTTGGACTTTCCTCGATGGCCTAACATGGGCTGGCCGAACAAACATCACAGGAGGTTACATGGACGATGTTCGCTGTTACCCAACCTTCATCATCGCTACAAACGTACACCTGAATATACGGCGTACATTCGCATTACGGCAGTTTATTACAAAGCAAAATCACTTTTAAATAGGATAAGTCTGCACAACATGGGTCAGGAACAGTTTCCAGGCATCTGTCATAGACATGGCATTGAGGCCAAACCAAAGACGATATTGTACTTCGTCTATGTGAGCCCACACAGCTCGACCACATACAGGGTCTCCCTCGTGGAGTTTCCTTTTCAGTCTACTCCAGTATGCCTCAATGGCGTTGGTGTACCGTCCGGTGGTAGGGTCCTTGAAATTCTTTGAGCGGTTAACAGAGAAATATAGATAACTTTCTGAGGGAAGATGATTATGCGCCTCCCACTCGTCCGTTACCACTATACTGCCTTTGGCGTCCCATTTTGTAATATCGGAAGGGAGAGCGGACCAACTTCGATCATTCACCTGTTCAAATAAGGCTTTCCGTCGGCTAGTATCGTACATCCCGACCAGCCACCACCCATAAAACCCCTATTACCGCCTGTCCCGTAAGTCAGGCTGTTTTGGTTAGGCGGATTTTTTTGGGTGCCATCTCCCGATTGTTACCGGCTAATACATAAAATTAGTAGTGGGAAAACGTGAACGAGCAAAAGGGAAGGGGAATGTGAAAATAAATGAGCTAGAGTTTACCATGAAAACGTTGGGCTAACCACACGTTCCAGCTGTTTCCATAGATCTGGTTTCATCCGCCGCATATAGGCCGCCCCCAGATAACGCAGTGCCTGAGTTGCCCGTGCCCAATTAAGTACTCAGACAGATATTTTAGGATCAATGAAGTGTCCCTAAAACGTCCCCATTTTACTGATTAGCCTGTATTGCTCTAAACCATAACCTTGGTTTTTGCATTTATTTTCTGTACGATTTCAAATCGCTGTATTCTTCTCACTCGATATTTATATTATGAAGCGACAAGACGCAGTTAATGAATCGTTACGCAATTTGATGGTACCGATAAATCCTGCCTTGCACGTTTGCTTTAATTTCTTTCATTGGTAACTCTCCATGAAGGTAACCCAAAATCACGCGACAACACGTGGAATACGAATTCCTTTATCTAAGTGTTACGAGCGTAAGTCGGGACTACGCGCACTGGTCTCTATGCGATGAATCCTCAAGTGACCTATCAGGCCTATGTGTGAGGAGAAAGTTCGGTTTCATTGGTGAGTGGTTGGGATAAACTCCTCGTTTTGATGGTAGGGACAGTGGTGACAATGCTTCGCAGGTCAGTAGAAGTGTCCATATTGGTGCTGCCAGTGGTGGCGGTGGTGGTAAGGCCATAAGATAAAAGGACGGTTGAGCACGTGGATACGATTGCAGGGGTTGTGTGCTGGTGTCGTTGCTCCGTAGCACTTATCTCTTGTGGGCCAATCTTTGGCTCGGCAGCGGCTATTTGGTTCCCTCCGATGATGGTTGTTTCACAACCTTTACGGCAGCGCACCTGCCTATAGGTCATGAGCGAGGTCCTCTCAGGTCTCCAGGATGATTTGCAGGTATTTGAGGGAGGTCCTCAGGGCGACCTTGCAACGACAACTTTGTTCGCCTTGTCTGCGACCACCCGCAGCTACGTCGCCGTATAATAGCTGTCTGAACAGATGGTTGTCGTTCGTTCTCACGACATGGGCGCTTCATTGCAGTTTTACCAGCCTCGGAATAGTGTAGATGTTGGTAAAGCAAGTCCTTTCCAAGATCTCCGTGTCCGGGATCCTTTCTTGTCAGTGTACCATCAGTATTTCACGGAGAGAATGGAAGTGAAAATGATCGCGTCTTCTTGCATGGCCTTTCATCAACAATCCACATCTTCGCCCCTTACAAGAGCACTTTCCTGACGACACCCCTGTACATCCGCAATTTTGTGTTGAATAGGACGCCGGAACGGTTCCTGACGGAGTGCTGCAGTCGATTGAAAACCTGGCTGAATTTGGAGATCAGACTTGTGATTTTGTCGTGGTTCTTCGTGTTTCATAAAATCACACTCCCATGGCGCGTGAATTCCTCCACTTCTGCGAGATGAGTTCTACTGACATTAATACGGGTTTCGGTGTAGTCGGAACTCGGCGCCGTTTGATAGAGGGCCACTGTTTTCCCGGCGTTGATAGTCAGGTCTAAGTTGAGACGGCCGAAGGCGAAGAAGTCAAAACTCCGCCACGGGTCTAATTTCGATGTGGTGTTTAACGTGCAGCATGCTTCGGACAGAAAGTCATTGTATAGTATGCTGCCCGGACTGTCTAGACATCACGTCACATGCACGCAACCAAGGTCGTGTATCTCCGTTCAGACAGCCTTGGTGCTGATTGGTCACCCTTCAGCCTATGACATTCCCCCCCTTGCCATATACCCAGCCGTTTCTACAAGGCTCTCCACTTGTGTTCTCTCCCGTACCCAGTACGCGTCCTGTCTACAAGCTAACCTGTTTTGCATACATACCACTGGCGATGAAGCTTGACGAACGCTGTTTCATAGCTGCCTACACCGTTACCCTTCTGACCAAAGAGCACTCAGAAGCCCTCAACTGACTCGTGGTCGCAATGAAGAAAGACCCTTGAGGATTACATTGGCATACTTCCTATTTTGTTACCCACGATTGCACTAGGCGTTGCCTCCAGTTGAAACTCCGCCGGACGAGGGTATTTTGACGTCCTTAATTTACAAGAGGCTACAGGTCTCCAAACAGCCTTCACAAAACTAGTCAGCGTGGGGAGAAAAAGACGACGTCCTCAGTCGCTATCGGTTTTGTCAAATGCGTCAGGAATCAAATCAATGTGTCAGTGAATTTATTACGAATCTGACTCTGACCATCCAGGACTCTAAGTACAGATAGATCAAGGCAGACAACTTCAGGCACGCAATGCTCTTTCAGCAGTTGATCGTTGGTTTGCGCGATGGAAGGGCTCTTATCGGAGAAGAGGGATTTGTCATGGGAGAAAGTCTGTGATATCATAAGGAACGCGTCCGGCAAAACCTTCGGCAGCTGAATCAGTCAAACGATCGAGTAATATCATCCTTGGAACCTGAAGTGGCTGTCTCCCTTGTCAACACTGCTGGGTCTTCACCTAAACAGCAATTATCAGCTCCCTCAAAACAACCACCATCCTGCTAGCGTTGTGGTCAGAATCATATCAGTTAGTCAGACTGTAGACACCAGAACACGGTTTGCCAATTTTGCAGGAAAATTGGTCACATCGAACGAGTGTGTTTCTCCAAAAGACGGGCGAACACTAGCATGCATGCAACCTACCCTAATCCATCTGGGGGTGGCGAGGCGATACTCCGAATGTTCGCGGCCAACGCGCCGTTCCCATCGCCCTACACCATCCCGCTTCCGGTTGACCGCCATCCCGTGAACTTTAAAATTGTTATCGCCCGGAGTGAAGGTGGAACGGGAAGAGAGCCGGTTCGGAGGACAAGCACTTTACTGGCAACTTGCGGGCACGAGGGGTTCCAACTCGTCACAAAGAGGCTCTATCAATGTTGGCCCCTGCGCCTTCTGGAACATCCCGCCCAAAGGAGTGCCAGCCGCTGAGGCCGTTCTAGAAAGTTCCTCCTGCCCAGGGCGTGCTGGTCGTTGATTGGC